>JAZHYW010005156.1:0-51687 GCA_037355805.1 Ixodes ricinus | reverse complement strand
ACTACTGACACGTAAAGAAGTTGGCAGGTGCTGCAATTGCTTTCTGAAAGCACGGGGACATGGCAGGCGGCCTGCTACATTGACAGTTCCGACGCAGTCCTGTTTCCCCTCGAGTCATCGGAGCCAAGTGTGTGTGACACAGTGGGCAGTGCTCGTGCCGAATCTCGTGCAACTTACGTTCTCATTCTTGTCGCTGGCCGTTTCAGCCACGTTTGATTTGCAAGACGATGAGGGCAGTTTCCTATGCCGAATTGTGTTGCCACCATTATGTACAGGGTGTGTGTATGTAAAGATGTCAATAAAGTCGCTTCGAATGAAATGTAAGTGCAAGTCGTTCTAAGCTGCAACGAGATTTATTTGTTTCTTTACAACGACGGCTGTTTTGAAAACAGGGCACATAAGCAAGAGCAACGGCAGGGAGAATCGCCACAGACTTCCGAGCCGCGACTGCATCACGAGACACATGGCCTGCAGGCAGGTCTCGTGCGAAGAGGACACAACATTTATGTACAGTTACGACAGCCTGTGCTGCAGAAGCCCCCTTCAAAGGATCCTGCAACACTGGTTGGTCTTGACGGGCCTGCAGGAGATAGGTCGGTTTAATCGCATTGTGCCATGGTTGCAAGTATTAATGACAAAGCTGCAACAACAAAACATTTGTGGGGCCTGGGAGGGCAATCTTGGCTAACCACTGGCACCCAGCCTTTTGCTTGCCTGTAGTTACACTCGGTACGGGATTTGGCTAGGTGGCACGAAGTAAACAAAAAGCCCAGCAGAAAATGTAAGCGGATCGCTTTGGCTTTCATAGCTAAACCATGTTGCTGATACCAAACACAGCCTAGCATGCAAGATTAAGAAAGATGCCACGTTTCTTCCCTGATACAAGCAACTCTCCAGTAGCATTGCACATATATACATGATATGCAAGGCGACATTGCACTGCAATGCTCCGCCCTGCACTGCCATTGCACCCCACCAAGCCAAGAGCGCCCGCCCAGGCCTTTTTGAACGGCCTCTTTTGTTTGTCCGTCCGGTTCCGGGATGGTTGCTTATTTTACCCCACACATTGTTTAAAATCATTAACGTAGAAAAGCCTAATGTATTTAGGGAGCCCCCTCGAGTGAAACAATGCTGCCATTGGAAGGGCACTTTATGGTGATCACTTCGACAAGCTTGTCGAACCTGGAAGATGGAATTTTGCAATGTCGAGGATTCCTACAAGCTTTGCATCAATCTGGACACAACGAGTAACGCCAGACTTTTCCCGAACATGACTGGCAGCATCCTGTCAGAATGGAGGTGCGATGTGAAGCCTTTTTCTTGCATATGCATGCTGGGCCCAGTCACACCCGCGTGTTCAAATAGCACAAAAGGAGCGCTCGTAAAAGAGAAATGGCATTTATGATGCATGCACGCAAACACGTTGGAAGACTATCCGTGCAGCAAACACTTGTTTTTGTTACAATGATGCCAGTGGTACAGTAGACCTCATTAATTCAAACTCCAGAAAGCCACCAATATTGTTTGAATTATCAGAAATTCATGTAAACATTATGCAAGATGAGGTTACGATTTTTCATATGAATGGCTGCAGATATGCGATCATTTCCTCTACATAGGCCTACTGATCATAAGCAGGTATGCCACACATGAAACCATTACTGAAATATATGATGCAAGTTTATTTATCTCTCAAAAATGTTTCTTGTGAACTGGTTAGACAGCACATGACAATTGAAAACAAAACAAAGTTTGTTCATCAGGCCTTCTAATGTGAACTACTAAGCAGGGGACACATGAGCGATAAAAATGGGCACCGCGCAGCAGTTTTCATAACAACTTGAGCAGACACTGTGACGTGAACCTATGCCATGCCAAAACGTCACAGCGTCCGCACAAGTTGCAATTAAAATGTCCGCGTGGTGCCTGTTTTCATAGCACGTGTGAGCCCTGCTTGAACCCCGTTGTGTGTGCTTCTCACCGAGTACCGGTGCACTGTGGAAAAGCAACCCCGCGGAAGCAAGCTCTCAGCGGTGTTGCCTCTCTGCAGTGCACCGGTAAAATGTAAATTTGGGGGTTTACATGACAAACCAACGAATGGCATCTGGCACGCCCCAGCGGAGGATTGAGGATTAATTTAGATCTTTTGACGTGCAACCAAAAGAAAGCCTTTTCCGCAATAAGCCTCCGTCAGTGTGCGGGCACTTCGGCCGAGATTCGAACCTGCCAACTGGAGATCCATAGGCAGTGCATCGGTGCTCAAAAAGAAGCAAACTCAACGGGGCCGCTGAGAAACGAAAAGTATGAAATACACGAAAACGCCATTCAAATTAAGCGGCTTATGAATACAGAGTATCTCCAAAAAAAAAAATGTACAGGGTTTTCTTTATTGCAAAAATAAACTATGCATCGCTTAAACACTCATTCTCCACCTGAAGGTAGCGCTAAAGGTCCGAACCAGAAGCTAAAGTTTAGTGCAAATCAATATTTTATTCAAAAGTTATGATTTCCTGGAAATGTCAAAGGGGAAATGGTGGCCACCGGAGCTCTCCAATACAGAGGTGCTCCATGGCGCCAGAAACCAAAAATGGGCCCCATTTTTTCCCATTTCAGTTTTCAGAAAATCACTTGAGCTTTTGAATAAAATATTGGTTCGTGCTGAAACTTTGACATCTGGTTCGCACCTCTAGCGCTTAGCTTTCAGTGGAGAATGAGCATTCGACCATACATAGTTTATTTCTTCGGTGAAAAAAACCCTGTAAATTTTTTCGGAACACTGTGCATTACAAAAACATAGCGGGACAACCAGATTTTTGGAATTTGTTCGAATTAACCAGGAGTACCGAGTTCGAATCATCGCGAGCCTACTGTCACCATACCTCGGCAAACCTCACTCATTGAGGGCCCTCACTCGCCCTCATCTTCACAGGTGAGGCGAAGGTGAGTGAGCTTCTAAGCAAGGAAAGTTCATGAGTGAGGACCGTGAGTGCGTGAGGGCCATGAGTGCGTGAGGGCAGTGAGTGGCATGAGGGCCATGAGTGCGCGAGGGGTGTGAGGGCGGTGAGGAGGTGTGAGGGCCATAAGTGTGTGAGGGCGGTGAGTGCGTGAGGCCCCCTTCAGACGGAGCAACTTTCTCAGCAATTTTGGTGTTGTTGGCGGGTTGTTCCCTAGCTTTCCTTAGATCGACACGAATTGCTGAGATTGGGTCCGGCTCGAAACAAGCGAGCAACTCTGAGCAATTCGAAGACGTTTGAAGCGGCTGCATCCAATCAGGGACGCGATACTTTCACGTGATACCTCGTGCCGGCGATGACGACAACAAAAGACTTGCTTCTGGTTTGAAATTGATTATTTTGGAAATGAACTGTTTCAGAAAGATGCATTAGTATTCTCAAGATTTAAAGGCATAAAAACACGTTTATAACGTGTAATTGTGTGTCTAAATATTGCAAGAAAAATAAAATTTCGTGATGACGATGGCAAATTGCAGCAATTGGTTGCTGCGTGTGAACGCGGGCGGCCCATGTTGCTGGTGTTGCGACGTCAAGTTTCTGGGCGAAATTGCCCCATCTGAAGCGGGCCTGAGTGGCATGATGGCCATGAGTGCGTGAGGGGTATGAGTGTGTGAGGGCCGTGAGGGTGGTGAGTGCATGAGGGGTGTGAGGGCCGTGAGGGTGTGAAGGCGGTGAGTGCGTGAGTGGCGTGAGGATATGAGTGCGTGAGGGCCGCGGATGCGTGAGTGGCATGAGGGCGGTGAGGGCCGTGAGGTTCAGTGAGGGTGAGTGAAGGGCTGAAGGTGAGTGTGACTGTGAGGATGAGGGTGAGTGAGGGGCTGAAGGTGAGTGTAGCTGTGAGGGTGAGTGAGGGGCTTAGGTGACTGTGGCTGTGAGGGTGAGTGAGGGCGACCTAAAATGCCGACCTCTGACTGTCACTGGGTTACACTTCCAGAAGAAATAATACATAGGGAAAAGTTTGTCATTCTTTTGGCTCTCCGCACAAGTGTGAGGTGCACATATGCAAGTTACCGTTTGTGATAATTTCGGCCCTGTGAATTTTTAACGAGCTACAGACTTCTTTGACAGTTTGTACATGTGCTGACAGTGGCCTGTAATAATTTTCGGTCACCTCAAGAACCCTGCACCATTTGATCACATTGCTTGTTGCTCTTAATTTCGTTCGCACAGATGACAATCGTTCCTGCCACCATGCTTCTGCAAAGCTAAATCATAACCCAGTCAGGCAGAACGACGTTCGGTCAATGCCGTTTTGCACCCAACCTTTCTTAGCTGCAATGCCCATTTGGTATGGCAATGTGGCAGAGGGCACGCCAGAACACAATTTTGATTTTGTGACACAGAGCCACACATTTTGTGTGACTCTACCATTCATATTTCTTTGTGGTCATAAGACACTTACAGTTTTGTAGAAGGCCTTGGACTGCGCGCTCAGGTCCTCCGATTTGGCCACCAAGTCGTCGAGCTTCTCACCCCGCTCCAACACGGCCTCGATTGTGTTGTGCTGCAAGGGGGCTCTCACATTCATAAAATTTCCCTCGGGACAGAACCATGAACTTACCAAAATGATTTTTGTCTCATCTAGGTCAGCTTGAATCTTGGTCATTGCATCAGCCTCAGTTGGCACCTTCAAAGTAAAAAAAAAAAAAAAAAAGTTTATAAGCCTTTAATTTTGCAGGCTTCACTTGATAACTAGAACTAAACTGTGTGAACTGGGTGCAAGGACAAACCAATGCAAACATATGACAGGGACTGGACTGGCACACCTTGTATGTGTGCCTTCCTTTGCCCTTGTCTTGTTTATGTTGTTCAGACCCATTTGTCAAATAATTACCCCTTTGACGGTTGTTGCCATACATCTACGGCGGCGATTACACACTTGGAAGTTCCCACCTAAACACGAAACCAAGCACACACCGGTTTGCTATTTGTTATGTCTTTGGAAAATATAAATGCTATATTTGCACCATGTTTCACTTTGCTGGGGCACGCTGGAGAAGGTTGCTGCCGATTCAGACTTTTTACGCTGCTCAGAATTTATTTTTAGAGGATGAGAGCTCATCATCCAGTGGAGAAACTCTGTAAAGTACCTCTGATTCAGAATCCGAGACCGCTGGAATGTTGCGTGAAGCAGAAGAGCCAAAATCAATCCAAATAGAAAGCGTCAACTTCTTCTCCCTCTATATTTACATTTGATGCTTCTCAACCCAAACAGCTTTCAAGCACTGTATGTGTTCCCGATATATACTTGACTGTTTTTGGTACTATTGCTGGAGAAACGTAACGAACCATGGAAGAGCTGACCTACTTACACAAATCACAGTGTTGATGCTTCAGCTTCACACTGCTTATATAGACCGTTCCATTAGGGTCATAGCAGAGAGAGTAATAGAGAGAAAAAAATGCCTTCCCCTTTTCCGCATGTTGTCGGATCAGCCGAGTGGGCTGTACCTAGCATCCGGCTGGCATGCAAACTGTTTAAAATCGTGTCATTTTGGAAATTTCAAGCGCAGATGCACAGATATTCGGTATGCCAGTTATCGTGTAATACTATGCTAGATAAAAAGACTAACAGGGTCCGATTGCGCTGTTTCCTGCGTGCAAATAAAAAAAAAAAAAAGGAACAACTGTGTCAGATAGGTTGGTCTCTCCGGCGAAGAGTAAATCCGGTTGCTGTACCTTTTTACTATACAAAGTTCGTACTGGTGTAGGCCTTTAGCGACCACGAGTGGAAGTCTGAAATAATAAATAAAAACGTGCTCTCCTGCCGCAATACACACAGTAGTTGAGGGTACTACTGCCGGCTGACTCAACTGCTATTTCAGTCACGGAAAAAATATATGCTAGTTGATCATTTACCGAAATAGAACAACAGAGAGCTATAGGATGATTTTGGAGTAGCCACAACCATTCTAAGAACGTGAACCACGTCACAACGGCCGCCACGAGCGAGAGTTCGATGTTCCGTACAGCCCGCCGCTACAGCCCAAAGATGGAGAATGGCAACCTCCCGGTTTGTCGTCTGCTAGCGGAGTCGGGCGCGTGCCCCCTCTCTCGTTTTACCCCGCCGAACCTGCTGAATTCCCCGGATGTATGGAGAGGGCGCTGCTGTCGAACAAAATGGTGCCGCCCAGAGAGCGCTAAATGGAATGGTCTATAGAGATCCTTAAATATGAGAGCATGCATCCACAAACCCAAAATGTCAACTCTGCAAAAGAACATACACTGCCTTCCCGATTACTTAATTGTTTCACATTGGTGACGCTGCATGCAAGCTAAACCACAAAGGCGTGTTCACACATGCAAGTCGCGCAACAATCGCAGTCACAAAAGTAATTGATTTGGAGCAGTCGCTCCCAGACCGATTTTACAGACCGGTTGCAAAGTCGCCCGGTGGCTGATCCAATCGGGGCGCCTCACAAGTGACGCGTGATGCACCTCACGTTTGTTTACGTCCGGTACGCCCCACTTCTTTGGGAGAAGCAACCAATATGTCCGTCCAACGCCTTGGTTTGTGGTAGCGGCCACAGATACTGAGCCATAGAGGTCTCTGCTGCGGCTCTAATCAGCGCTATTAAAGAACACCCATTTATTTATAAAAGCAGCACTCCGATTTCGATGAGCGGCCAAAAAAGAAGTTGGCCTGGAAGCAAATCCAAGTCACTTTTGGCTTGACAGGTACGTACTGCGCTGCGACAGCTCGAGCAAGTGCACGCCGACGTGGCGATTGAGCTTAATTGTACGGTTCTGAAGGACCTAGACCAACATAACGAGTCTTTTTCATATGGCACCAATGATGCATGTGCTGCTGCGGGACAACAAAGGTGGGAAAGCAGCAAAACACAAACCGAAGCTATAGCGGGAAAGACGGAATCGACGGCAGCTCCCGAGAGCTTCAGAGAAGCGACTCGCTGATCACCCACAGTAGTATGTAGATTGAGGTTTTATGGCGCAAAAGCAACTTAGGCTATGATGCGCCAAGAGATACCCGCAGTGTGAACGTCAGGGGTCGATTGCGCGACTGCTGCGAGTCGCAAGTGTGAATGCCCCTTAACATGCCAGCGTTTGAGGGGAAACCTTAACGACTAAAAACAGTTATGACGGACAACACCAAAAGTTATCGTCGGGAACTGGAAGAACAAATGGTTGATTGAACTGTACCTGATATTTGGCAAGGTACACATCCAAGCCTTGGAATTGACAGGTGCTAGAAAGAAGCAATGGGAACAAAAATAAACTCGAGAGGCACACGGTCGTCTAGGCGGTTACCTCTCGAGTAGCGTGGCCCAATTCTGAGACGGCACTTTCGAGGCGAAATCCTCCAACACCTGCAAGCGGAGATTGGTGGTGGTCAACTACGAGTGCCCGGCTGCCCTCGACCAGTCGCATACCTTGTTGAGAAGCGTGTGGGCTACTCTGCTCGGATACTCGTGATCGGACACCACGACGCCGGCCAAGGAGTCACTACGGACGTAGACGTGACACATGTACTCTGAAAGAAGTCAGAGAGAAGTGTAGAAGTATGAGCGACCTGCTCTCATTTCGCCGAAAGCTTACCTTTCTCTCGAACTGAGGACCTAGTTGGTGCAATGCTCCTTTCTACGAGTATTTGACTGGAGAACTTGAGGAATTCCAAGACACTGCAACAGGGAAGCAGACCATCGCTTTGTCTCGCGCTCACGGAAAACGAACGTCATCCATTCTAACCGACAGCGTGCAGTCGCTGAACGACATAGTTCACACAAAGCCGAGAGGAATTACACGGTGTTTGTAGGGCGATGACGCACCTTGCTCGTTGGAAGAAGCTGAAGGATGACACTTCGCTGGCGCATTTCAGGACCACTCCTTTACAAGGGTGTTTGTACAAAACGGCTATGTAAAACAATTTGACCATGGTGATGCCGACAGTTCCGTAACGGTATTGCTGAAAAAACAACACAAGATACTTGTAGTGCGCGCAGAACACGAAATCGGAACGTACTACAGACACACGTCCGATGACACTTGGCGACAGGAAAACGAACCTCTCAGCACTGCTAAAATATATCAATTAATAACTTTGCATAATTAAAAATATTGAGCCTATAAAATGTACTCATAATTCAAAACATGCCAATCGATTTCAGCTTTTAAAGTACTCACGAAAAATATAATTACACGGACGCCAGATGATAACTGGGATTACGGGTAACTGCTGCCACAGAACGGAAGTGACAATGTAGTCTCAAACCCCTTTTTCCGGTTTCCGAAAAACGACGCGTTGTATAATAAAAAATATTATTCAAATAAAGTTTAAAAACGAATATACTGTGCGTTGCTATGTCTTATGCTTTTATATATTAAACACCAACTCAAAGGTAATTTTCGTTTCAAATAATTTTGACAGCTACCGTGGTGCCGTGAACTCAGCGTGAACTGTGGAGCCGTGGTCTTCGGTTCAAGAGTGCGTTGCTGCCTTTCTTTCCGGTTGTCGGCCGGCATTGGTAAGGGAGTTTACCATCTCTCTTCGAATCTGTATTAATCCAACATTTCTGACATAAATATTATTATTTCACTCGATATATTGTGGTGCTGAGGGTTAGATCTATCGGTTCTGTTATGTATTTGTCTGTAATTTGGCTAAAGGTTAAGCAAGTTTTTTTATGTTTTTGTTTTTTTTTGCGACCTTTCACCGGTCCCGTCGAAGCCTTGTCAGGCAAAGAAAGCGGACGCTATTTAGAACAAAAAAATTACGCTGGGTGTTTTTGGATTGTTCGTGTTGACTGCCAGATCAGAGTATATATGTTGCATCAATTTGATTGTATGGCGAATCATTCGGATCAGAGTAAATTTGGGTGGATTTCGTGACGGTGACTTCGGTGCTGGCACCGAAGTCACTGTCAGGCTGAGTTTAGCAGTGAAGTGACGCACAATGTCAAGTGTAAACTGTAGAAACCGCATGTAAGTAGTGATTTGGCGAGCGTCGGCGACCTGCTTTGCTGTCGCTCGGCCAGTCACGCGACGAGGCAAGCCGCATGAAAGTGACGGGAGCAAGCGATCAAGGCGATGCGGTTCAGCATTAAAGGGATTCTTCAACGAAATTTGAAATATACCCGTCGTGTTCAAACATGGGTTGAATATGATCCACAATATCCGTAAATGACAATCGCACGTTTGTATTTTGAGCCTGGTGGCTGTATTTTTCGTTATAAACGGCCCACTCTGCCAAGCGCTCGGAGAACAGCCAGCGGAGACCACGTGACATCCAACGCAATCGTGACGTAGTTCGTCTCGGGACGAGCAAAGCTACGGCGAGGCTGACGTCGAGAGGATGGCTTAGTCGTTCCAGCCACCGAGGCGGCTGCTTTTGTACAAATTTTGAGTGACGGGTCAATCTTCTATAATCTTGTAGAGGGACAATAGTAACTTCTGGGTCACACAAAAGGGATTCTCGGGAAGAGGGGAGTTCCTCCTTCCCCTCTTCTCGTCGTGGCCGGAGGCGAGACAGCTTACCGTCACTACCTCTCAAGGTTCCTAGACGGGTATTGCAAACGAGGCGTTAGCGACATCCACCAGGTGCTCTGCTAATCGTTTAATTCGTTTTAAAATTCCTTTTCGTGACTTTTTTTAACAAGATATTGGTGTGTTCGATGCGATACTGTTGCTTTGAACACATATAGATAAAAAAATAAGTGCCAAAATTTCGTTGTAGTATCCCTTTAAAGGGGCATGGAAGTCGATTCTGAGATCGGCGTTTTCTGGTGATGACTCAATCTAGACGCTCAAAGCATTCCAACGAGCCTGAAATCACAATTGTGCGTAGCTTATTTCCTCGTTAAAAGTATGTTCAAAGATCGCGACATACCCTGTTTGGGAAGAATTTTCTTCAGAGTGAAGCAGTCGACGAAGGGCGCTTGTCGGCGGGTTGCAAGCGATGGCTTCGCTCGCGGTGGAAAAGAGGAGTCTTGTCCGAATGTGTACCTATCAGACTCTCTTCAAAACTAGTAACAATAAAATCATTCGGAATCTGTGTGTATTGTAGAGCTTTCATTGGTCCACACATTCTATTCTGCGAGAAAGAGTCCACATGTTTTTCTATTGCCCTGAGGTGAATAGGTGGTTTTGTAATATATGACTTGGTATATGCAGGAACTAACACATTTTAAACAATATAAGATCAAAAACAATGTTTTTAAAAAATTACCTTACTGCCGCTTTAATACTGTCGCTGTTCCTTAATTCTCCAACTTTTGCAGGCCTTAAAAAAGCTGACATGGCAAAGCTCAACCGCTTCGTCTCCTCTTCTCGGAGGAAGAACAGGAAAAGGCACTTCAATGCCCCATCGCACGTTCGTAGGAAAATAATGAGCTCCCCGCTCTCCAAAGATCTTCGGCAAAAATACAGCGTCCGCAGCATGCCCATCAGAAAAGACGACGAAGTTCAGGTATTTCTCTGTTTTTTTTTTCTCCAAGTGCACACATGTTGCGTGGTGTTGTGCATGGCGTACTATTAAACCCAGTTATGAATCTTGGCCGAGCTGGTGACAGTTCAGCATAGTAATATTTTCCTCAAGACTGGTGCAAGTGAACAGAATTAGACATACGGTACCTTGATCCCAGTTTTTCTGTGTGTATTGTATTGCACTCGTGAATCTGTAGCACTTCAAAGTTTTCATTAATCGCGTGCCGGTGTACTGTCGCGGCCAATATGAGCTGAAACGCGGTTCTTCCTGGTGTGCAGTACTGTTAAAGCAGTTTGTCGCGTTGTTCTGCAAAATGATGCGTGCCGAGTCCAAGACAACTCCCTCTGGCGCTTCCTGCGCCACTCTGCATTTCCATGTCTCTACTGAGACTGCAGTTCTAACTCCGGCAGGACAATCCGAATGAATGCCAGGATCACTTGGTTTCCTCAAAGCTCTCGCTCAAATTGAAAAGGATTCACCAATACAGGAATAAGGGAAACTGTTCGAGCCAGAGTGTGAAACTGAACCAAACCCAAATCTTCTCCACCATCTTGGAACTGAACCAGAAAAAAATACTGTAAAATTTTTGGCGAATTGAAAAATTTGAAATTTATGGAGGCGCGCGAAAATTTTTGTCCTTAAAGGGGGACCAACGAAATATTCTTCCGCCTGGCGGAAAGTCCTCCTCGCCCTCTTTTTTTCTTTTTCTTTCTTGACTTGTAGCACGGCGAGGCGGGGGAAGGGTCCCCTTTCGCGCCGGCTTCTTCTGAGAGGATAAGCCGAGAAAATCCCCATTCTGAGCGACGGGCGATGGGTGAGGCAGCAGCGACCTCGTGACTTACAGGTATCTTCAGCTCCTATCGCGTAATCTGCCCTATTTTTTGGCGCTCGCCAAGCCTAGCCCATCGGGTGTAGGTTTCACGGAGCTGCAAGGCTGCGCCCTCCCAGTCACCGAATTTGAGCTGTCGAAGTTGTTTGGCTGTAGCCCGTGGCAAAGTAAACGCATGCTTGGGAGGTGCGGTGCATCCCCACACCCATTGAAGGAACGTGTCATAGATATTCTCGGTTGATCAAGGAGCTCAGAACACATGCGCGAGATGTGGTGACTTGAATATGTGAGGATGACTTACATGTTCACAAAACATTCCATCTTCAAAAAACCGGCTTATCACGCTCAAACCTGTCTCAAATTGGAATCGATGGAAAAGAGAACTATGTACCAGGCGCGGGCATCTTGTAGCGGATCTCTGTTTTCTAGCAACGGGCACAAAATATTGTGTGCCTAACTCACACTATATGATGGCCAACGAATGTGGATGTCATTTATATTTTCACATCCCCACAACCACATGAGGTGAGAAGACAGCAATGGTGTGTGTCGATATTAAAAAAGTTTTAGTGGATCGTTTTTAGCTCTTGGATAACCCTACCCTACAACAATATATAAGCTATACATGCCTTGCACGTGATGTCGTATGGCACCGTATCAGCCGCCATTGCTCCGTACCATGTTCCTTTGCCCGTACATTCTGCAGCACACATTTCGTACCATCGTATTTGTTCTTCACGCCAATCCTTGACGATAAGAACAAATTCGATGTTGCCAAATGTATGCTGCAGAAGGTGCGAGCACAGGAGCATGGTACGGAGCAATGGCGGCTTATATGACGTCAATGCAAGCTATGTATACCCTTTCTGTGAGCATTCTTTATTGAGCGCGGCTATCGAAGCGTGTCGTGTTCTAGTTCAACGTTGCTTAAATTGGTGCTATAACACGTGCTGTCACTTTAAAGTATTTTTGAAGCGTTAAAAATACAAACAAATAAATCAAATGTAGTCGATTTTTCTAACATGAAAACGACAAGTCGTCAAAACGACAAGTCGCCTCAGTCATCTCCGTCAGGCACGTAGCCAGGGGGGCGCCATGCCCCCCCCCCCCCAATCTTCAATTTTGCTGGGACTTCCTCTCCCCCTCCCCCTCATACAGCATTTTGTCATTAGCGGCCCCCCCCCCCCCTCCCCCGAAACAAAATCGTAGCTACGTGCTTGATCTCCGTGGTTTCAGAAAAAGTGAGCGTCGGAGATTGCTACGGTTACACACGTATGCTTTTTCAGTTCCATCTCGCATACGCTTCTCGCTCTAGTAAACAGGGGCATATAACTTTTCTCTCATCTTGGCCTTTAGCGCGACTGTTAAAATTTCTGAAACAGAGAAAGCAAAAGTGATTTAATTAACTCAAGATTATAGGTTGAGCGAAATATTTACGAAGTTAGAGGTTTCTTGAGTCGTCTTTTGTATTCAATTCCTCCTTCCCTCACCACCACTTCCTTTCCTCCAAATAAACAACGTAGATTATTTTGCGAGTGACAGAGAGTACTCGCAAAATGTCTATTTGGCGTAAGAAAGGCCTTGTTTAAATGTTCGAGCAATGAACTGGTCTTCTTACTGTGCGTGACACAGCTAGCACGAACACAATATTGACATTTTTACGCAAGGGCCATGCAGAATTTTGTGTACAAGAACAAATTGATGCCTCGTAAGTTGGTGCCAAATGGAAGCACTCTTTACCGAATTGCTTGTATAAAAATAACAACTTTCAACTATAAAAAGAAATAACGCCACTTTTTTTTTGCCAGTAAATTTACTGATTTACTTCGTTTGCCTTGATTGTGTAGCGGTATGCGTACATTACGCGACACTGTTAGCGCGAACACGACATCGGCGCTTTTTGCTATTTTCCCCAGCAATGTATGGGCTCGTACTAAAATCTACCGCTTAGGTTGGATACTCGCATTAACTGTTTTCTACACATCATTCCCTTCTAAGAAAAAAAAAAAGGGGGGGGGGGAAGTCCGGCGATAGTTTGTTCGTGCTACCTGCGTGGCGTAGGGTACCTAAAATGTTTGTACAATGTTAAATTACAATTCTGTGTCACGTTAAAAAAAACTGTCTGCTTTTGCTTTAGTTTTTTTTTGAGACACCACAAATACTTCGAAGTGGCGGCCCGTGCTATAGTACCAGTACAAGCAACGTTGAACCATAGCACGACACGATAGACTCGCCAATAAGGGGTTTAATATTAGAGAGTTTTAGAGTAACGTACGCAATTTTAGCGCACGCTTGCGCTAAATTTAGCGCTTGTATTAGCGCACGCGACGCGAGAGAGTTTTAGAATAGCGTTTCTCCGTCGCGACGCAAAAGCCCAAGCATCTCGCGCTTGCGACACCACCAAGATACAGTCACAATTTTTATTTCACACACAAAATGCTGTAACTTTAAAAAAAAAAGTTTTTTGGTCCCGAGTTTTATTTTAGATTTGTTTAAAGATGAGAATGCGACGCGAGCGGTTGACCGGTCGTGTCCGCTTGCGTCGCCTCTGCAAGAGAGGTCTCGTGTACTAACATTCGCACATCGTACCTTTGCCGAGAAATGTTCGCGCGTCACAAGCATCAAGTTGCCGGTGATCGTTGCCAAACCGAGTACAATGTCGTGCCGTATTGAAAATCTCAGTCGGGAGGATGCCGCCGACGTCGCACTTACGACGCCGCCATAGCAGCCACCGACATAATCCTGGAAGCCGCCATTTTCTTTACGCTGTGGCTAGCGTTACGTCCGGACGGAGCACTGAAACGCGTATACCTAACCCTCCCCCCGCCCTCCTCTCTCTCCCCCGTGAACCTAGGGAAGGCGAAGATTTGGACGTAACTTGGGTTACGTCGGACGTAACGCTAGACACTTCGTTTTTTTAACTCTGCTCGTCTTGGATTTTGCCAACTTCTCATCACGAATCCTCCTTGGAGAAGCGCAAAGACTCTTTGCGTACGCACGTTGTTTCCAAGAAATAGCGCACGCTAAAATTGCGCACGCAAAGCGCAAAACCTGGTTTGCGTTCGGAGCATGCGCAGTGGCGACGACGCTATTCTTTGCGTACGCAAAGCTTTAGCGTGCGCTATTCTAAGACTCTCCATTAGGGAGTTTTAGAATAACGTACGCAATTTTAGCGCACGCTAGCGCTAAATTTAGCGCTTGTATTAGCGCACGCGACGCGAGAGAGTTTTAGAATAGCGTTTCTCCGTCGCGACGCAAAAGCCCAAGCATCTCGCGCTTGCGACGCCACCAAGATACAGTCCCAATTTTTATTTCACACACGAAATGGTCTAACTTTAGAAAAAAACAAGTTTTTTAGTCCGAATACCTTTTTAAATTTGTTTAAACATGAGAATGGTACGCGAGCGGTTGACCGGTCATGTCCGCTTGCGTCGCCTCGGCAAGAGAGGTCTCGTGTACTGACCTTCGCACATCGTACCTTCGCCGAGAAATGTTCGCGCGTCACAAGCATCAAGTTGCCGGTGATCGTTGCCAAACCGAGTACAATGTCGTCCCGTATTGAAAATCGCAGTCGCGAGGATGCCGCCGACGTCGCACTCACGACGCCGCCAAAGCGGCCGCAGCCATGGTCCTGGGAGCCGCCATTTTTTAAACTGTGCTCGTCTTGGCTTTAGCCAACTTCTCAGCACGAATCCTCCTTGGAGAAGCGCAAAGACTCTTTGCGTACGCACGCTATTTCCGAGAAATAGCGCACGCTAAAATTGCGCACGCAAAGCGCAAAACCTGGTTTGCGTTCGGAGCATGCGCAGGGGCGACGACGCTATTCTTTGCGTGCGCAAAGCTTTAGCGTGCGCTATTCTAAAACTCCCTATTGTGTTTTCCGCTCCGTAGCCGCACTCGATAAAGGATGTTCACAGCGAGTCTAGCTTACATATCGTTGTGGGGTACAGACAGTACGGTTATCGAGGTGGCTACAAGCGACCCACTAAAACTTTCTAATATTGACATCCACCCTTGATGCCCTCTCAGCTCAGGTGCTTGCTAGAATGTGCAAATATGAATTTCATACATACTGCAAGTTAGGCACACAACAGGGCATTTTAGTACATTGCTTTCAAAGGACCGCTACCACTTCAGGCGCGCGCTTCAGAGAATGTATCGAAGTGGCAGCGCGAGCTCCCGCTAAATATAGCATGGCCTGAAAACATAGTCTACTAAAGTTCTCCAATAATTTGTGCCCGTTGCTAAAAAACAGAGATCCGCTACAAATGCCCCGGCCCTGGTACATAGTTCTCTTTTCTATCGATCCCAATTTGAGGCAGGTTTGAGCGTGATAAGCCGGTTTTTTGAAGATGGAATGTTTTGTGAACATGTAAGTTATCCTCACATATTCAAGTCACCACATCTCGCGCATGTGTTCTGAGCTCCTTGATCAACCGAGAATATCTATGACACGTTCCTTCAATGGGTGTGGGGATGCACCGCAGCTCCCAAGTATGCGTTTACTTTGCCACGGCCACGGGCTACAGCCAAACAACTTCGACAGCTCAAATTCGGTGACTGGGAGGGCGCAGCCTTGCAGCTTCGTGGAACCTACACCCAAGGGGCTAAACTTGGCGAGCGCCAAAAAATAGGGCAGATTACGCGATAGGAGCTGAAGATACCTGTAAGTCACGAGGTCGCTGCTGCCTCACCCATCGCCCGTCGCTCAGAATGGGGATTTTCTCGGCTTATCCTCTCAGAAGAAGCCGGCGCGAAAGGGACCCTTCCCCCGCCTTGCCGTGCTACAAGACAAGAAAGAAAAGGAAAAAAAAGAGGGCGAGGAGGACTTTCCGCCAGGCGGAAGAATATTTCTGCTGGTCCCCCTTTAAAAGGACACATGAAAAGAAAAAAAACTTTTTTTAAACAGCCGGGTTGGGAAAAGGAAGTCATAAAACGAATTTACAACGAAAAATAAATTTTTTTAGAGCTATATTTACGGCGCTATACGAATTTGTAGTTGGCGGCCACGGGCGCCGCGGAAAAGTGGCCCATATTTATCACGTGACTGGCCCCTATTTGTCACGTGGTACTTGCGTCTCTTTCGGAAGCTTCCTATGGTCTCGAAAAGTTACTTATTCATCTTCGTTTGAAGTGCAACAAAAAACAAAGATTAATAAGTAACTTAGAGCCCAAATGAAGCTTTTGAAAAAGCGCAAGCAGACGTGATAGACCTGTGCGCCGGTCAGATGACGGCGGCGCCCGAAGCAGACGAACTTGTGCGGCGGCGGCGACGGCGGCGTGGAGAAACGCATTGAAGCGGCGGCGCAAAACGCTCAGCGTGCGGCGGTGGCGACGCACAGGTCTACCGCATGACCAGCGGCGGCTCCCGCGGGCGCCAACTACAAATTCGTTTTGCGCCGTAAATATAGCTCTAAAAATTTTCTTTCTTCTTTGTAAATTCGTTTTATAACATACTTTTTCCATCTAGGCTATTTAAAAAAAATATTTTTCTTTGCATGTGTCTTTTAAGGGGCCCTGCAACGATTTCTTGACTGGTTTTCAGTTTTCACCAAACCTGAGCGCATGAACATAGTAAGTAACTTATTAAAACTTAAAATTTTGTAGAATTTCGCTTTATTTTAAAAGTTATAGGCAACTTAAAATTATAAAAACAAGCAAAAAATAACCTCCTTCATGACGTCCTTGGTCCTGGCTTGAGTGGCCGTGAACTAGTGGAGGGGTAGTGAGCTCGGCGAGCGCTCACGGCTGCCACACTCTGTGTGGCAGCCGGGAGCGCCACTAGGGCACCACTAAAGCATGTGCTGGATAGGCTGGATGAAGCGGGCAGCCAGGGCGGCTCACATTGCATTTGCTGCACGACTAAACACTAATTCGGCATGACACTTCATTGGCCATAAACGACAGCAAGCACAGGGTAAAGATCCGTTCAGAACGGGAGCCTACTTCGCGCTGCCAAACAACCAAACCACAAGCCAAACCTGCTCGCCGAAAGCCTTCAAAACGCTTGGAACCGGTCAGATCCTCAAGTTCACACGACCGCGGCGCTGCCGCATACATCCGGGACCTTTCTACGCTCGCCGCTCGTCGGCACCTGATCCCACTACCCATTTCTAGTATGCGCCACCTTTTCCACCGCTTGGTGGCGGGTAAGTCGACGGGTCATTTCTTGTTTCCGTACTTTATAAACTTCATTTCTTTCTTTTCTGATCAAAAATACTGAACAAAAACTACTTCATAAATAATCAAAACGGTTTGTGCCACTTATATTTTGTATTTCGACTAAAAAAAATGCTTTTAGCGGCTCTGACCGGTCGTGAGGCAGGAGCTGGCCAGGACCAACAACGTCCCAATGTCGTCACATGCCGCGCACGTTTGGTACCACGGGGCGCCCTCATAAGTGGAGGAGGCTTCCGCGTCGTCTGGTCAAATTATGACTCACTGATATTTAGATATTCTCTCCGTGCCCGCTGGGTTGCCTGAACCACAAGAGATGTGGAAACTGCAAAGTTGAGACGTTCTCTTCTTCACTTGTCTCTGTCCCTTCTACTTTTAAGTTTCTATTTCTACCCCAGTCTCGGGTTAAGTTCCAACATGGTAAAGAAGGTAGACACTTAAATTTGATTGCCATTCCTCTTTAAGAGTTAATGCAGGCATCTGGAATTCGTGAAATTTAGTGGCCACGATTATGTCCTCCGTGACCGATTCACGAAAAATGGGGGACGCGAAAATAAAAGGGTCTTGCACTATAACGATGACCAATTCAAAGTGGTCCGCAGTATTCTTTAAAAAAAATTTTTATATTACAAAACGAATGCTTGAGAAATAAAAATTGGAATCTGTATTTCTATGTTGTGATCAAATTGTAATATACCGAATTGCAGTGTATGAGAAATTATGGGTTTTCGTGGCACCTTTATATTGGCACTATGATTAATCATGTGTCACGTCACATGGCCACTGATGTGACACTCTGCATCAATTCGACTTAAATTGAGAATGTCACTAGATTTATTAGCGTTGTTGATGCCATGACATTGCATGACATCACAACTTCTCACCGGGAGACACGTGACACCAGGACATACTCGATTGTCATGAGGGGTGAGTCGAGCGCTCGGCTTCGTGACAATCAGCATTGCCAAACATTCGGGTAATGGCGTGTGTTCAATCAAAGATGAGAATAGCCAAACTCAGAAGCTCAACCCATGCTTCGTTCTTTGCCAACCACAGCGCATGACTGTGATGAACACTGAGGGTATACAGGGTGTTTCTGGTAACGCGGGCAAAATTGTTCTCGCGCAAACTATGCATCGCACAGAAAAAAAGGTTGATGCCGCAGTGGTCTGTGTCAAAGGCCCATTAAGGAAATTTATTAGCTTTCAATATAATTGGGTAATTAATTTTGAGTAATTATATTATTGATTTTAGAGGGTTGGTTTCAATTGGGATTTTGCTGGGCATCATCAGAAGCTACTAAATACACCAACATTACAATTATATAACACGCACAACGTATTACGGCATTACGAAAAAATTTGAAATTTGGATGCGTTTCTGGGCTTCAGTTTCTTGTTATAGCCAATCGCGCCCTTTCATGTCTACAACGTGCGTGCGCCGCCGTGCAGCGCACGTAAAGGTGTGTCTTCACACTGGCACCGACGTCAAAAGGCAAACCTCGCGACAATCCGGGAGCTTTCTTATCTAGCCTCTTCTATGTGCGATGCGTGGCGGCGCACGCACGTTGCGAGTTTTAGACCAAGGGGGGGTGGGGGGGGATGGATTGCTTGCGCGGAGATCCGCTCTGATGAGCAAACGAAACCCAGAAACGCATCTATATATATTAGCATTTTTTTAACACCGTAAAATGCTGTGCATGCCTGATATCAGTGTAATGTGGATGTATTTAGATTTCAATGATACCCAGCAAGATTACAGTTACAACCATGCAGGGTTCGCACAGGTGCTTGAAAACCCTTGAATTTCCCTATGATAGTCAGTGGTGCTACATTTTTTATAAGAATAAAATAGAATCATGATTTTTACGTGTATGTTAAAAAAAATTTGAAACTAAAACGAGGGAATTTTCTTATATGGCATACAACTCGACATATTTGGTTGATACACGTTAAGCGCCTGGCCACAATGGTAGCAGTCCCGGTGGTTCCAGATCCGGTCTTGCCCGTCCGCTTCTTGTGATCTTGCGCCGTCGCTCACTCACGTAGTGTTTGCTATTGTAGCCCTGGTTTCCTTGTTTTGAGTCTGCTTTACGCAGCACATGGTGGACGTTGTTTAAGCTGCGTGCGATGCCCGTAAAGTGCAACTTCCAGCGGTCGTGGTTGGGTCATGGCGACTACAGACACTGGGTTGTGTCGGACCGAGGGAGCATGAATCGGGCAAAATGCAGACCTTGCGGGAAGACGTTTGACGTCTCGTCAATGGGCGAGCCGCACCAAAAACCACATTAAAAGTGTGAAGCACAGTGGGAACATGAAGAAGGCAGCAGGTAGCTCCATGAAGAATTATGTGACTCTGTGCTTCAGTGACCGATCAGTCTCCGCGGGATCCGTCCCCGCAGCCCCAGCAGAGTCATCGGTCTTGACCAGCACGTGCAAGGTGGTAGATAGAGTGCTCTAAATTTGGTGGATAGAGTGCACTAAATGACTTAATTTACGCGGGATCGAATTTTCGCGAACCGTACCAAAGCTGAAAATTTGGAATTATTCCCGAGTTCTAATTTTTGCGACTCGAATGTAGCTTCCGAAGTGTTGATATTGTGCCCAAACTGTTCGCGGTACTTGTTTTTCACGAATCGTGGGCACTTCGCGAAAATTAAGTCGTTTACAGTATTAAAGGGGTCCTTTAAAATATCTTTCCAGGTCCTTAAAAGTCCCTGAAAACCCTTGAATTTTTTTCTTTGAAGCCTGTACGAACCCTGCCATGGCTTTAAGATCAATCATTAACAATTTAATTGCTTAAAAATTAATTACCTCATTATATTGAACTATAATAATTTTTCTTAATGGGCCCTTTGACACAGACCACTATGGCGTCAACCTTTTTTTTTTTTTTTTTTTGCAATGCGTAGTTTTTGCAGGAGCGACTTTGTCAGAGTTTCTTGGAAACGCCCTGTATATAGCTAGCGTCAGATCACGTGGCCCATTGTTCTAATAGCCAAATGAAGAGGGGAAAGCTGTTTCTTCCCTTTATATTTTCTGCATCTGCCATCGAGCAGAGAGGAAAACGAATGGGTGTTTTTGCAAGTTATCAATGTCGGTGATTAGCTCTTAGCAGTATTTAGTGAAAATTAAAAATAGCCAAACCTGCTCGCCGAAGGCCTTCGGACCGTCAGAACCGGTTGGGTCCTCCAGCCCATACGACCGCAGCGTCGCCACATACATCCGGGGCCTTTCTATGCTCGCCGCTGCCTGATCCCACTACTCCTTTCTAGTATGTGCCGCCTTTTCCACCGCTTGGTGGCGGTGTCAACGGGTCATTACTTTATAAACTGCATTTGTTTCTTTTCTGATCTAAAATACTGAACAAAAACTAACTTCATAAATATTTTAAACGGTTTGTGTACTTATTTTTTGTATTTCGACTAAAGAAAAGCTCTTAGCGGCTCTGAGCAGTCGTAAGGCAGGAGCTGGCCAGGAGCTACAATGTCACGATGTCGTCACATGCCACGCGCGTTCGGTACCATGGGGCACCGCCGTAGGTGGAGGGGGCTCCCGCGTCGTCCGGTTAAAATGTGACGCACCGATATTTAGTTAGTCTCTCCGTGCCCGCTGGGTTGCCCAAACCACAAGAGATGTAGAAACCTCAAAAAATGTAGACACCTAAGTAGGATTGCAGTGCCCCTTTATTAAGCATGGTGTAACAGTAGGGAAAGATGTGGAGAAAGACGCAGCAAGTATTCAATATTCAATTAAAAAATATTCGGCCAAAAACACTTCACTTTGCATTTGCTTCTGTCCCAAAATTACTTAATTGCATATGCCTAACGCATACCTGCCAACTCTCCCGAATTGTCCGGGAGCCTCCCGAATTTGGATCACATCTCCTGATTGTACGGGCGCTACCTCAGATCTCCCAAAAAGTGGCCGCCGTACGTTTATAATTCTTTTTTGACGCCTGATTGCTATAAATATCACGCACGTGTCAGTGCGAGTTACTGGAGAGTAGGTTTAGGTTACTCCGGCGGGTTACCACGTGACAGCGTAAAACGAAGGTAGATTTTCAAACGCCAAGGACCGAAACCTCTACTCTACTCGGGAGTAAGTTCGAGCACATTTTGGAACACTGCTTATAGGATTGGTTGGCTCTGTCAGGTCGTCAAGTGAAGTGCGGAACGCCGAACTACTCTTTCCATTTTCTCGAGTTTAGTTGGAACCATAGAGTTATTACAATAAACGCTAGAGGCTCAGCTGGCGCTAGTGTGCTGTTGCATTTTGAAACAGACAGCAAGCAGTCTGAATTTGACTTCCGGTAATGTATTCCTATGGGAAAAAGCGAGTGCATTTTCTCTCTGCGCTCGATTATAAGAGCAAATATCACGAATAACTTGTACGTACTAGGCACATTGGAACATTTCTCAGTCACGCAGACGAAATAAATGGTCAGTTACGCCGTTTTTCTTTCAAATTCATCGCATTAAAAACGGTGCTAAAACGGCTTCGTACGTGTATTTTTGTGCACTGTCGGACACTGTTAGCGCGAACACGGCGTCGACGCTTTCCAACATGGGGGATATACGTGCCAAACGAACGAAGGACATGTAGAAAACCGAGAGAGACGGCAAGAACTACGCAGTAACACTGGATAAGTAACTCCTTGTGCTTGCAGACGATCAAAATAAATTGAAAGTCACGTAATATAGTCAGATTTGCAATAAATAAGTACTGCGAAGATGCTTGTTCTGGGTTCAAATGGTTCAAAGCATCACCCGCACGCTCCAAATCTTTGCAAATAAGGGAAGCCAGAGAGCAGGTGCCCGATAAAAACTGCCCGACATGGGAAATAATAAAAAGACATACCTTTCGTAGCTCACGTGCTTTATTTTTTGCGTTCGAATGTTTCTTTAACCGATCGTAAAGATGCGCACGACGGACGTCATTTTCATCCAATGACAGGACGGGCTTATTAGCAATATATAAGCACCACCGAAATGCTAGCGAACCTGAACACGCACTACATTCCTTTCGATCGTTAGTTTGCTTAGAACCGTCGCTCGTTTTCACATACCTTCCTTGAGACAGGTGTTTGGGCCTGAAATAGAGCGAAGTTTAACATCGCTCAGTGGTAAAGAAAAATGCTGTAACTAAAGCAATTACACTTTCACAATACCAATAAAGGTACATACTATCCGTTACAACCGATATGACAAAAGTTATTCATGTTATTTTCCGGCGAAGAGACAAAATTCACGCGCGTTTTCCCATATGAATACACAGGGAGGCTGGAAATGTAGACTGCATGCTGTCTGCTTCAATTTGCAACTGGAAGTCCCGTAGACACTAGCGCCAGCTGAGCCTCTAGCGTTTATTGTAATAACTCTATGGTTGGAACGATCGGTGGCGCTTTCAAAAGCCAAGAAGTACTTGCAAGTATTTCTGCGACCATACACGACTGTAGTGTACTTTGCATTTAGAGTGCCCTTGGAGTGGCATCAGTGTCATGTGGCACCGACATCATCGAGGCTGCATGCCACGGACGCAAAATTCCCAAGGTTGGCCCTATCAGTGCTATGCATTTAAAAGTGCACTCGTGCAGCCTGAATCATTCTGTGAGGCAAAGCGCTTGGTGCCTGAAGGGGTGGTTGACTTACCCTCGAATCTTAATTTTTGAAAGTGGCCCATTTGGGCAGTTCTGGAATAAATATGACATCTGTTGCAGGTTGTCAGAGGCCACCACAAGAGTCAGCAGGTGGGCAAGGTGGTGCAGGTGTACCGTAAGAAGTATGTGGTGTACATTGAGCGCATCCAGCGGGAGAAGGCCAACGGGGCGTCTGTCTACGTGGGTATCCACCCATCCAAGGTGGTCATTGTAAAGCTGAAGATGGACAAGGACCGCAAGAAAATCCTCGAGCGACGGGCCCGTGGGCGCCAGCTCAAGGACAAGGGCAAGGGGAAGCACACGGAGGAGAGCATTGCCATGGAAACATGAACTTGTGTCACGACAGAGATCACTATATATAAAACCAACCGGGCCTGTACAAATTTCAACGTGACTTGTTTTCTGGAAGCTTTGATTGCTTTCTTTTCTCATGGTGGACATTTTTGCCTTTCATTGCAATTGGTGCATTTCCTTGAAGGCTGGTTCACTGCTTACAACCGGAGAGGTCGAAAACCTGATTTGAAGCCTCTTGCAGTTGCAAGGGGCTTTAAAATCCGTTTTCAGCCTCCCTTCATTGACATTCGCAAGTGTGTAAACCAGTCTCGAATCCATTGTGGGCGTATAATCTAGTGTCACTGACTGAACGCCTCACGTCAGGATTGAATCTGTAAAACCAACTTTTTATTTAGATCCACCTTTTACATTTGTTTCACACTATTATAGTGTCACACGGAGCAGGAAGATAGCAGGATAAGACAAGGAAAAGATCTGCACTTTGACCCCTGTTCAGACTCAGTCTGTTGTTCGCATGCACTATCTCATCAAATGTGAAATGTTTTAAGGGTATGTACAAATTATAAAGTTTTAACTTTTTTTTCAGCGTTCTTCGTCTGATAACAATTTCTTTCAACAATTGCATTTCTAGCATCTGCAGGAAATAAATGGCCGAAATACACTGATCTTTGAAAAATGAATGCAGAAAAACATCCCCACTTTCCTAGGTAATTGATAGGTTTCTTCATTTCAAGAGGTTTTTCTGAGTTAAAAAAAAATAAATTTAAACTTAAGATTCTGATTTTTTTTTTTTTTTTTTGATGTCATCAAAATTTTTGAGTTTTTTGTGTTTGTCATCACCTATTCCACAAAATTCTGACTTTTTTGGGTGTTTGTCATTCACCTAGGTTAAGGCCCGTTCACACACTTGCGACTTTTTAGAACCGAGTGAAAATCTTGCGACGAGAGAACACGCTGGCGCCGTTTATACGGTGACCCTGGAACTACATTTCAGAGCGAAGAATTTGAGAGGTCAAATGTACCTATGTGAAATGGTTGTTTATAACATCCCAAACAATTTTCAAGCCAAGAAAGAATGATGCGCAAAATAAATATACGGAACCGCCAAGTGTTCCAAAATAAATATACGGAACCGCCAAGTGTTCCACTGCTGTGCGATATGTGGCGCTACTGCTGTGCTCTCGGCAGCTCTCGGAAGTGCCATAGAAAAATCACCGAGCCCCTTTAGGTGTCGCACACTTCCGGTAAACTTTTTCTTTTTATCGCAAACATAATTACGCATTGCCGAACGCTCGGTCTCCCTTGAAATGTACCGCTAGCGGTCCGGACCAATGTTTCAGGGCAAATCGTTATCTGATTCAAAATGTATGCTATTTTCGGAAATTCTGTCTGGCCACTTGACTTCATCCAATATTCGCCATTTCGGAAAATAGCCGATCCACCCCTGATTACCCTTTGACGGGACGGCTCGGCCCAACGTTAGCTCGGCCTGACGTGTTTGATGTCGACGCGGCGGTGGCGCTGTTGGCTTTTCCTCCTGAAACTTCCCAGCGCGCATTGGCTAGACCAGGTCGGCTAGGCGGTTCTTACCAATCGCGGGCAGCGGGTGGGAGAAACTTCAGGAGGAATTACTGCTGCGTCTCCGGCGTTTTCGACATCGGCCGCTTCAGCGCAATACACAGGGGAGATAGGGCGGCGAGCCCACTACCCTACTTCTAGGGCACTGTATTTATACCGACAAAGCCTGGCAGATCGTCCCGTGACGCGGTCGCCGAAAATGAAAAGGTAGAGCGACAGACAAGGGTCATGTAACGGGCGCCCCGCCGCGTCGAGAAACCGACTCGCACTTATCCCCAGCGATGGAATGTCCGCCCGTGCTTCTCGCGTTCCTCGGGCTACCGCTTCTTTTCTTGTCGGGTTTGAAAGCCATGTTTCCGGTCCTCGCCGCTGCAAAAGCTGTGCACTGAATACCGGACTCCCCGCGAAATGCTCTGTGCTACCAGATCCTCGCGCTCCAAATCTGCGACCGGGCACACTCTGGCTCCGTTATCGAACTACCAGGCTTTTTGAGTATAGAGGAGACTATAATCATAATCTGCATAGGGGAATGAAATATTTCGTTTAAGGTACTTCGAAAGTACATACATTGTATATATAGTACTTTACTCCAGCTATATTGCGCCCGGTGTACTTGCTACTTTACTTGAGGTACGTAACCTCTCGTTTACTTTGCACTTCAAGTCCTTTTACAGCGGAGCTGTTAAAGCTGTTAAGGGCTAGTTTCCCGAGGATCGTGTCCCCCGTAAAGAAATGTCGACACAAAACTCTGAACAGCTACCGCCATCTATGAGCGGCAACCGGCTTGCCGGCCTCGCTCATAGATGGCGGCAACCCTTCCACTCGGGTTTTCACCCGAGGGAAAGGCTGAATTTCTCTAGGCGTCGTCCTTGAGGTCGTCATAGAAGTCGTCCTTTAGGTCGTCGTAGACGTCCTCCAGGTTGTCCTAGAAGTTGTCCTTGAGGTCGTCCTTGAGGTCGTCCTTGAAGTCTTCCTAGAAGTCGTCCTAGACGTCGTCCAGAAGTCTTGCTTGAGGTCGTCCTAGACGTCGTCCTCTAAGCGTCGTCCAGAAGTCTTGCTTGAGGTCGTCCTCTAAGCGTCGTCCAGAAGTCTTGCTTGAGGTCGTCATATCATTGTACAGCTTCGCTGGTCTTCCTTCTTCACCAGAGTGGAAAGGCTGAAAGTTTTTAGATGTCCTCTACCCAAAACTGTTCGTTTCATACCGTGTCATTTTCAGCGTTCGTGCGTATGGCGAGTGGTTTGATTTGCTTGCTTTGCGAAGCGACGTACATGCGCGGGCTGGGCTGTGGAGATGCACGCTGGGCTGTGAACTTGTAAAATTTGATATGGTGTATATAACCCTGACAAAGCCACTGGCGCGAGACAGGGGCGGATCCAGAACTTCGTTTTGGGGGGGAGGGGGGGCGGAAAATTTTTAACGATATTATTCTCCCATTCTTTCTTGTGCAAGGGGGGTCCACCCATGTCAAATTGCCCTCCGAGAAGGTGTTGTCACTTGGCCATCTCGCGGTAGGGCAGAACCTCGAAGACCAAACAGACAGGCCGGCTACCAGGGTAAGAACGCTTTATTCCGGGCACGCGTGGAAGCATTTATAGCGCGGCCACGGGCCAACGGCATAACAGTTAATAAAACAAACATTAGATAACAGTATCGTCATGCTTCGGTGACGCTGCCGAAGTGATAACAATTCTCCTCTTATAATTAAAGGCGATCAATGGGTTTCCGAGTCCGGGTGGATCTTCGCAGCTCGAACGGCACACGGCAGTCTTCTGGCTCGCTTGAGGTCGTTGCTGCGCCGTCCAACTGGTTCGCAGGGCCCCGGGCCGAGGCTGCAGGCACCGCTGATTGGGTCAACGGGTCAGCAGGACTCCCGGGACAGCGTGCAGGTACCGCCAAACCGCTGGCGGCGGGTGCCTCGCCGATTTCAGGCTTGACCTTGCGGGCATCTAAGTCCGATTCCCTCCGACCCTGTTCCCGGATGAATGTGACACAGCAATACTTCGCTCTCGGCAAAAGGGTTTACTGACTCACTCATTGCCTTGGGGGTTGTCGGGATTGGGGAACGGTCATCAGCGAGGCCGGTGGGAGTCCGCTGCCCATGCAGCTACTCCAAGTCCCAGCGGTCGTCGTCAACACCGCGTCAAGGGGACGTCGTTGCCCAGGTTCGCCGTCCGGTCCGTGCGTTGAGTCCGCCGCTCAACGTCGCGCCCGCACTCCCCCGCTCCAGCGTCCGTGTCCCGTCGAATCCCGCGCCAGCGTCTGCCTCTCCTGTCCCGCTGCACGCTTGCCGTCCGCCGTTCGAGAGCCTCGCCGTCCAAGCGAGCGTCACCGTCGAAGAGACTGCCGTTCAGAGACCTTCTTTGTCCGGCTTCCCCTTTTAAAGCCTTGCGTCCTTTCTTCTTGGGAAGCCAGTCCCGTGACGTCAGATGGCTTAGGGGAGCGGTCCAGCCGGACCTAGTGGAACGCGAGGCCAGGGCCGCTCCCCCGAGGCGTGACGTATCTCGGAGGTATGGCGCGCTAAGCCTCTGCCGGAAATTGGGACCAGGAGGGTCGGCGCGGGGTGATGGCAGCCAGATCTCCACACCTCCCTCCCCTCAAGGCTCGGACTTGGGGGGCCCCAAGGTTGCGTGGTCCCCAGGACCTCAGGCAGGAAACTCGTTCAGCTGAGTGTCACCGATGATGACGATCACCCTCGATGATAGTGGTGGTGGCATCAAACCAGGCAGGCCAGCGGTGAACGTTCATCCGCTGGGAAGCCCGCGACCGACGGAGCACGGCCCCGGAACCAGTCCGGAGCACCACAGCTCACAACACGCACGGGCACTCAGGCACACACCACACGCCGGCTCTTAAAGTTCGCTTCCGTCCCTAATGTAACAGACAGCGAATCGCGAAAAAACGAATACCGACACGCTATATCAGACAGCGCGACGAAACCAAAATCTTTCGATCGTTGGACATGCCACGAAATAAAAACCAAACTCTTCATTTCAATACTAGCGGGCAGGCAATCATCAAGAACGTCACGCTACACGTTCGAGAAGTACGTAAGAGGAAAACTATTCCTAAACTAAAAAGCATAAGCACTCGCTGTATACTCACATCGTACATACGCCCATTATACAACGTTAGCTCCTATAAAACTCAACCGCATTCTTTTAAAACGGAAAACAATCTACCAGAGCGGCAGGACCGCACACCTCTGACAACAATATTAATCTCTAACACACTCTCAAAAAACGCGTAAAACTTCAAAACTAACAATTTCCCGTAAAACAGAAACGGCGACAAATCCAGTCCCGTTCGCGAGGTGGGACTCAAAATATCTACGGAGAACAAACACGCTGCCAACAGTAGCAATTACTCAAGACGGGTACTCATGCACTCGGTGTTCGCGACACTTGAGCTACAAACACGCTACGGGCAAGCTACGCAGCACGCCATCATCAGAGGGGTAATCACCTTACTGAGAGGCTGGTGTTCCGTGGTACCGGTCACTTACACCAGTACAAAGGGAACAGTATCTAGATCGTGCGAACAGCAGATCTTATCGGACAGGCTATTTACACGGCTATGTCCGTAACGTCTAGGCATGTACCCAGATGTTACCGCTTCACTGCTCGGAGGCGACCACCCAACAGGAGCGACGAGTGCGTAACGGCGGTCCGCACCGAACCCCGCACGGGCTCGACAACCGCGACAAGCGCATCGGCGCACGTTAGAGTTCTCTCCCGGTCAAACCCCGACACCGCATAACTAAAAAGTATTCCTGCTGATGTCAAGGCCGGCCGGGATCGAGCAATAAAAGTACGCCGTCAACGCGTCTCGCGACTCTTCGACGTTCTCGACTCGAGCAACGTCTCCACATACAAACGCAGTAGGTTACGCACAAAGCTCGCCCCCAACCAAGTCAAGACGCCGCATAACTAAAAAGTCTTCTTGCGACTGTAAAGACAGGCAGGGTTCGAACAATGTAAGTATCCCACACGCGCACCTTTCAACTTCCGCGCAACGAGGCGCGACACCGAAATGCCAAATAATCTAACCGGCCGGTCTTGGAAATGGACGAGCTAATAAACTATGTTTGCTCTGCATAAACAGTTTCCGCAGCGTCGATGTGTCTACCGCATTTACCGCTGGATTCCAACACCCGCTACCCATTCATGCAAAGGCTGCAGTTTGTACAGCGACGGGCTGACCCAACGCACAACAGTTATAGGCCGCCGACGGCCATGCCGCTGCCATAATTTCTAGGCTTCCCGGGCACGTACCCGCCGACGTGAACCGTACGTTTTCCCGGGCCAACCGCGCATCTGTACAGGATAAAACTATGAAGAACTCGTCACATCCTCACAAGACCGCCACTCCCCTCGTGCAGCTCTTCACTGCACGAGCACAGCTCTTTCCCCACCTAGCTGTCTTTTCCCCCTAAATTTATAATTTATCTCTAACCCAGGTCTCTGCGCGACCAATTACGCTCTCTACGCCCTCGCGTCCCAACGCGAACCAAAGCACGGCCGAGAGCCGTATCTGTATCCGGCGGCAGCGCAAAGCGCGCGCTCGCCGCCGCTCCTCCGGAGACGGAGAAAACGAAATGTAAGAGTCCCGCCGCGAGGCTCAACCATCGATATGGCGGTGTGAGGATCCAGAACCAACCGTGCGCACAATTAAACGGAATCGACCTCACGACTCTACAACCAGATACGCACGGGTCATGCCCATCGCGTCAGACTGGACTCCACCGAGCATTACACACGCACAGCCACTGATAAAGTGAAAACGGAAACTCGGTGGTTTTCTGGATTCCGACGTCTGCGCACCAGACATCGCGTATCCGGCACGATTTAGTGGGCTTAGCCCCTAAATGTAGCCTCTGGCCACAAGGTACTCGTTCAAAGCGATCTTGGTCGGAACCACAGGAGCGTATCCGTACCTTAAAACGCTGTCAATTAACGAAGCTCAAAAGCGCGCTGACAGCTCAAGCAAGGCCAACTGGGAGCTAGCATGCAGTCAAACCGAGACGCTAGTCTCCTCCCGGACAAAATGCAATGCGGGAATAATTTCCAAACACAGTCCGTGTAGCCGCCATCCGCAATGGGAGCGTTCTCCACCCATAGCGATGGCTCTCTAACGCGTCCGATCGGTAACAAGCGTTCCAAAACATTACATCGATACGCGAGCAAAGGCGGTTAGGCGCGTCACATGCCCCAAACCATGAGCTGGAATCTTTCCCAGCAGACGTGAACGGCCGGAGCCGTAGGTGGGGTGACGCCCGACGCTACAGACCTCGAAAAGTGCGGTAATTTCGACGCACACAGCGCTCTTGCGCAGCAGGATCAACCTGCCAGCATCCAACGGTGCGCTGAACAGCGAAAACTCAAGACGCTTCTCGTAACGGGGATAAGCAAATTCCTGACCGGCTGGGACAAAGGGTTAATCCCTAAAGACAACGGTCAAGGTCCGCGCCTCCTCGTCAGGTAGGCGATCATGTCAGGACCTTCGTGCGGCGCGCCCGCGACGGAACTTCGTGCGGCGCTCCCGCAACAAAGATGACCCCCAAAAAGAGCGCGAAACAGTGCCCCAATTCAACCGGAAACAGGTTAGGAATCGGAATGCCTGCCTGATCAAAAATCAGGCCCCCACGTTGCGGCGCCAGTTTATGCGGGCATCTAAGTCCGATTCCCTCCGACCCTGTTCCCGGATGAATGTGACACAACAATACTTCGCTCTCGGCAAAAGGGTTTACTGACTCACTCATTGCCTTGGGGGTTGTGGGATTGGGGAACGGTCATCAGCGAGGCTGGGGAGTCCGCTGCCCATGCAGCTACTCCAAGTCCCCGCGGTCGTCGTCAACACCGCGTCAAGGGGACGTCGTTGCCCAGGTCTGCCGTCCGGTCCGTGCGTTGAGTCCGCCGCTCAACGTCGCGCCCGCACTCCCCACTCCAGCGTCCGTGTCCCGTCGAATCCCGCGCCAGCGTCTGCCTCTCCTGTCCCGCTGCACGCTTGCCGTCCGCCGTTCGAGAGCCTCGCCGTCCAAGCGAGCGTCACCGTCGAAGAGAGCGCCTTCCAAGAGAGGCTGCCGTTCAAGAGAGAGCCGTTCAAGAGAGCGTCACCGTCGAAGAGAGCCGCCGTTCCAAGAGAGAGCCTTCCTTTGTCCGGCTTCCCCTTTTAAAGCCTTCGCCCCTTTGTCTTGGGAAGCCAGTCCCGTGACGTCAGATGGCTTAGGGAGCGGTCCAGCCGGACCTAGTGGAACGCGAGGCCAGGGCCGCTCCCCCGAGGCGTGACGTATCTCGGAGGTATGGCGCGCTAAGCCTCTGCCGGAAATTGGGACCAGGAGGGTCGGCGCGGGGTGATGGCAGCCAGATCTCCACAACCTCCCGTAGCCGGAGTTGATCGAGATGACGGCGGACGTCGCCTCCGGGAGTAGAGACCATAGTCATGCGAGCTCCGTGGTTGTTCTCCACCACCCCGGGCAACCATTTTAGGGGCGAAGCTCCTTAAGGCGTGGGTCTGTCCCTCCTAGTTGTGGGTATGTAGCCACTTCGAGGTTTAGTTTATGAATGGCTCAAGAGATGGCGTGTCAGGCTGCGCGTCGACGCCGCCAAGATCCGGCCGTGCGAGAGCGGGAAGCCGAATCGCGTCGTCAGTCTGCTCGGCGACGCCGCCAAGATCCGGCCGTACGAGAGTGGGAAGCCGAAGCGGCACGGCAGCGTCGCCAAGATCCGGCCGTACGAGAGCGGGAAGCCGAAGCGGCACGGCAGCGGCGCCAAGAGGATCTGCAGAACGTCAGGGAACGGGAAGCGGCAAGAAAGCGCGCGTATCGGCAGGCAGACCCCGATGCAGCGAGAGCTCGTGAGGCGTCTGCAAAACGCATCAGGCGAGCTCAGCCCGAAGGTGCCGACGCGCGGTTTAAGCGAGACTTTCTAGACGTTTCGTTCGGCCATAGCTGTGGTGTGTGTGATAGATTGTGGTTCTCAAACAGTCTAGTCACAATATCTTCCATAAAGAACGACCAGGCTCGCGCCAATGCCATCGCCGTGCTGCAGCGCGAGTTCCCTGCCAGCAGCGGTGAGTACAAGATTTGCTATAGCTGCAAGGATTCGCTAGTGGCGGGAAAGGTGCCTCCAATGAGCGTATCTTACGGCTACACGTACCCACCCAAACCGGATCACTTACCTCCTCTGAACCTTGTGGAAGAACGACTGATCGCTCCTCGTTTGCCGTTCATGAGCATAAGGCGGTTGACGCACGGTAATGGACAGTATGGCATCAAGGGGCAAGTGGTTAACGTTCCGATAAACGTCCCCACCACGGTGCAAACGGAAGAATCGCTGGTTTACCGACGATTCACTCCGGAGCTTCGCCCACTCATCATCATTCACCACGTGGATATGCTGTGACTTTTCACCTTGCCCGAAGTTCCGGTACCACACGGCAGCATGAGGGCGAATTCTTGGGACCTGCAAGTCATGCGAGCAGACTCGTCTTGACGGCACAGCAGTGTCGACGCGCGAGCGTACTTGGAAACCGAGTAAGAGTTCGGCCGGTGATTTCCCGCCCGACAGTGGAGTGCGACGGTAGGACAGTAATACTTTCGCCAACTTCGTCTCCAAATCTCCGGTTGACAACTTTCCTAGGGACTCTTTTACCGTTCTGACCGCTCGCTCTGCCAATCCATTAGATTGTGGGTGATACGGAGCCGTTCGTAAATGCTCCACATGATTTCTTTCCAAGAACTCGCCAAACTGCTGACTAGTAAACTGAGTCCCGTTGTCGGACACAATCGCACGTGGTAAGCCGAATCGGCTGAACATCTCTCTGAGCTTCCTTATGGTGGCTTCAGTGGTGGCAGTGGCGCATTACACATACTTCGATCCACTTGGTGTGTGAATCCACTACCACCAGCAGCATTTTGTCTTCAATTGGCCCGGCAAAATCAATATGCAACCGCGACCAATTTTCTCCCGTTTCTGGCCAGTTAACAGGCATGCTTGCTGGTGGCATAGGAGCAGCCTGTGTACAGTTGTGACAAAGACGAGCCAGTCGTTCTACCTCACCGTCCAATCCGGGCCACCAAAACAATGTCCGGGCTACCCTTTTCATGGCCGTCGCCCCCTGGTGAGCCTCGTGGAGTAGCTTGAGCATCTCTTTCTGGGCTGCCCCTGGAATGACGACTCGCTGTCCCCAGTAGAGCAGGTCCTGGACGACAGTCAACTCCTGCCTTCTGCAAAAATAAGGATGCAGCTCCAGCTGTTCTTTGGTTAGATTTTTCGGCCAGCCACGCATTACGAAGCTTTTCACTTCAGTAAGTGTTCTGTCCGTGGCACTGAGCTCTCTTAGCTGCCGTGCCGGCAGAAACGCTTCATCCATGCACTGTATCGCGAACACGTACTCTGGCAGCTCCTCCTCTCGGCTCTTGTCGGTCTCTGGAAGGGGCAACCGGCTGAGGGCGTCCGCGTTCGCGTTGAGTTTTCCGGGACGAAATTCGATTTTGTACTGGAAGTCGCTGAGCAGAAGGGCCCACCTTTGAATTCTTCCCGATGCCAGCAGAGGTATCGGCCGGTCCTCTCTCAGCAGACCCACAAGGGGTTGGTGGTCGGTTACGAGAACGAACTGTCGACCTAGCACGTAATCCCTGAACTTGGTCACGGCGAACACCAAGGCTAGTGCCTCTTTCTCCAATTGGGAATAATTTTTTTCCGCTGATGTCAGGCTTCGGGAACGGAATGCGATTGGTCGGTCTACAGACCCGGATCGGTGCGAAAGCACAGCTCCTACTCCTGTTGGTGAGGCATCGCATTCCAGACGGAGTGGTTTAGCTGGATCAAAAAATGTCAGCACCGGAGACTTCAGCAAGACCGTCTTGGCCTTTTCCACGGCGTCTCGTTGTCTCGGTCCCCATTGCCATACTTTATTTTTTTCTAAGAGCTCGTAAAGCGGTGACAGCAGGGTAGACATATTTGGCAAAAACCGATGATAATACGTCAACAATCCAATAAAGGCACGGAGCTCGCTTACGTTCGTAGGGTTTGGGGCCTGCCGGATGGTGTCCAGATTCTTCTCGATGGGGTGAAGCCCTTCCTGGTCCACTCTGTGACCCAAGTAACAAATTTCACTTTTCCTAAAAGTACACTTCGACTGCCGCAGCCGCACACCCATGTCTTGAAATCGTTGCAGCACACCCCTCAGATTTTCAGTCCCTGGCTGCTCAGCCACCAACACGTCATCCAAGTACACCTGCACTCCTGGCAGGCCGGCCAGCATAGTTTCCATTTTTCTTTGAAAAATGGCTGGAGCCGATGCAACCCCGAACGGCAACCGGTTGTAACGGAAGAGGCCGCGATGTGTATTAATCACCGTCAGTTTTTTGGAATCCTCGTCCAACGGTACCTGGTTATACGCGTCTCGCAGGTCTAACGTACTGTACACGGCCCCACCACGCATCGACGCAAAAATGTCCGCTATGCTTGGCAGAGGGTACTGTTCAGTAGCACAGGCAGCATTCACAGTCAACTTAAAATCTCCGCAAATTCTAACGGATCCATCACTTTTCCGCACAGGAACGATCGGCGCCGCCCATTCTGAATGCGTTATCGGAGACAAGACTCCCGTTTGAACAAGGCGGTCTAACTCCTCACAAACCTTATCCCTTAGAGCGTAAGGAACGGGTCTTGCCTTCATGAATTTCGGGCGAGCTCCTTCCTTCAGGTAGAGATGCACGGGGGCCCCTCGATGGCTCCTAGACCGGGCTCGAACAGGTCCTGGAAGTCGCTCAGCAGGGATTCCAATTCCTGGTTGTCTCGGTGAGCAGAAACAGAGGCCACTTCTGCGCCAAGCAAGTTCAACTTGTTGATTACATCCCGGCCACAAAGGCTGGGTCCGAGGCAATCCAACACCACCAGGTTTGCAGGAACCGTGCGGCCCTGGAAAGCAACGTCCAGATGCAGCTCTCCTAAGATGGGCAATTTTCCTAGATAACAATTCAGTCTCAGTTCGCTTTTTGCAAGGCTAGGCCATTGGTTTCGGCGCTGAAGATACACGTTCCGAGGAATGACGCAGACCGGAGAGCCAGTGTCCATTTCCATGGTGACGTCAATGCCTCCCCAGCAAAGTTTCTTCCTGGCGGGTTGAATCAAACTGACCGTTGCAGCCTGCGACTTGATTGCATACACCGACGAAATACACAAGTCATCATCCTCTGCTGAAGCGTCCGCCAACAACGATGACATCTGTTCCTTATCAGGTTTCCCGCTTCGCTCCCGATACCCCGCAGCTCGACACTTTCTGGCTAGGTGCCCTTGCTTTCCACAGCGAAAACACGTTTTCGTTTTGTGGCCGCAGTTTTCCCCGGTGTGTGATGAACTTCCACAGCGACCACATGCAGCTATCGAAAGGTGCTTCTCCCGCCCGTATACATTTCTTGACGGCTGTTTCACCATTTTGTGTATGCCTCCTTCCTTTGTTTCTGGCCTTTGCATTTGTTCTACTTCGGAATCAGCTGCCTCGGCTGCGGCTGCTACTTCTTCCGCCTCATTCAACGTAAGGTCCCGCCGTGACAGCAACCTTCGCTGGACGTCTCTACTTCTCACACCGCACACAATTCTATCCCGTAGCATCCGGTCAAGGCTCATGCCAAAGTTGCAGTTTTCAGCAAGTTTGCGGATCTGTACAACAAACTCTCGTACGCTCTCCGTTTGTTGTTGTACGCGGTTGAAAAATTTATAGCTCTCGGCTATTTCATTGCGCTTAGGCGCGTAGTGCTGCTCTAGGAATTCCACTGCTTCTTCATACGATAACTCGTTCACCTTTCGCGGGGCACAGCTACCACTTAAAACTTCTATCGTATGCGTGCCGAGTGCCGAAACTAGCAGCGCTCTTTTGGTCTTCCCACTGGCAATGGCATTTCCCTCGAAGTATGCTTCAACGCGTACGATGTAGGAGTCCCACTTATCTCTGCTGTCGTCGAAGCCAGGAACTTGAAAGCTGGTCGGCGTTGCCATTGCCCCCGTCTCGGATCTTGAGCAGCCCTTGCTTCCTGCCCGGCGGAGTTCGTCGCCTCGTCGCCACTGTTGTCACTTGGCCATCTCGCGGTAGGGCAGAACCGCGAAGACCAAACAGACAGGCCGGCTACCAGGGTAAGAACGCTTTATTCCGGGCACGCGTGGAAGTATATATAGCGCGGCCACGGGCCAATGGCATAACAGTTAATAAAACAAACAAACATTAGATAACAGTATCGTCATGCTTCGGTGACGCTGCCGAAGTGATAACAGAAGAGGGGGAGGGAGAGAAGTCGACTTTGTTTGGGGAGGGGAGGGGGCGGCCGCCCCCGTCGCCCCCCCCCCCTCCCCTTGGATCCACCACTGGCGCGAGAGCGTGGCTTCATCAATGGTTTCATTTGCGCGAGAACGCGTGCAAGTGATCTGCGAGATCAAACCCCTTGCTCGCGCCTTCAGCTTTCACAGCGTTGTGCACTAAGTTCGCAATTCTACGCATGTCGCTTCGCCAGAGCGCAGCTTTGTGTTAAAGGGCAAAACACTCCTCCAGGGCGGAATAATACACCACCGCGCGTCGTGTAAATTAAAAAAAAAAGGTAAATGCTGATATTGCAACATCTGCCGTGCAAAAAACTTGCAAATTAAAGGGGCAGTGCAACGATTTTTAAAATAATTTATCGTTTGTATTTTTTTATATTGCTTATCGTTCCACAAGTAAACGAAAACATGCATCCTTCCTCCGAAATATAGCGATTCCGCTTCGTAATCTCAAAAGAAAAAACGAATTATTTTCCGATCTGCAGCCGCGTGTGGCTGTCAAGAACCGTGTGACATACTCTGGGGGGATGTCGTTTGTAATTAGCGATTTGTGTAATTTTGTGCTCAGCCTCAATCTCAGCCACCGGGCTAATGTATGCATACTAACACTTGAATGAATGATCTGTATGGCATATACGTCATTCACGCAAGTGTTAGCGAACTAGAGACTCGGGCCTCGAAGAAGACTGTTCATAATATTTACAAGGGGAAGTTAAGCTATCTATCGTGGGCAATAGGAGCTGCAACAGCCCTCTATGCTCTTTTGGCGTACCTGCGAGTTTCTGAGACAGCTTTGCTCCGAACAAGGAATGACATGCGAAGTTGAGGTTTCACACTTCGGACTTGGGAGATAATGGAGTGGCCGCAGCGGCGAAGGTGGGAACGGTTCGACAGTCCGGGTTTGACTTGTTTCGCTTTTCGCGACCCCGCAGCGCCGTGTGTGGCTATTTTTCCGCTTCAACTGTCGATTCATATATATATATATATATATATATATATATATATATATATATATATATATATATATATATATATATGCATATATATGTATATGCATTATTTTTTTTTATTTGTAAAGCTTGTGAGCTCGCGGTCGAATGAACCGATGTCGCGCTCCGGGGTAGCCACGCTGAGTCTGTTCGTTGGTCAGCATCATAACCGATTTCGTGAACATGTTAGCAGAACAACCGCATGTCCATAAAGGGATTCAGCGAGGTAAGAAAATACTTAGGAACTGCTTTGCGGGGGCTTTTTCTTACATCAATACGCTAATTATTTTAATACTTACTGTAATTACAGCATTCAGTTCAGAACCACTTTCAATTGATTCACAATTGTAGAATTACCCGAAACTGCGGTGTCCACAGAAAAACGACAGGAAGGAGAGAAGTCTCAAACACAGCTGAAATTTTATTGCCACAGAATCCACTTATATGGATGAACTTACACCAGCTCACTTGCGCCCTCACATTTTGTTCAATTGATTCCTTTTTTTTTTATTATTTAGGTGTGTTTTAGATAAGAAACAGCTTTTTCTCGAAAACTTAATTTATTTTGTTTTATTACACAATGCGATGTTAATTTACCCGCGGTCTTGATTTGCCACCGGTCTCATTTTTTCTTAACGAGTGGTACGACAATTAGGCGATAATTATGTGATAGGTGTTTTCATTTCTTCACAACTTACGATCCGTATATAGTAGTATGCCGATTTACGCAGATTGGACGATTTTCGCCACGAACAGGCTAATTTATTATCGACATCACCGCGCAGTCAAACCCATGCACTTCCAAAGCACGTTGGCGGCCGCGTGCAGCTATAGTAGCTTTCGTAGAACCCGAGCGGGTTTGTTTTAATAGACCGATCTCACCGGCCAGTTTAACTACGCCACCGCTGCCGCAATGCATCGAGGGAACTTTAGTCTTTTTGCACGTGCGACAACCTCGCTGAGCTCTGCGCGTGTAAAGCACGAGAAGACACGAGCCCTCGCGTGCACGGCCGTCTGCCTCCTGTGAACTAAAGTTATGGCGGCGTCACGCATGCGCCGAAAGCTTAGTGAGATCGGTCTATTGCACGCTACTCTGAAACTTCTCATACTTCGTCTCACCTTAGCATGGACTATTGTTAGCCGTGCATGCTAAAAGCGCGAGCTAGTTGCTTTGGATCAAGCCTCGGCGGCTGCACGAGCGCTCGTGCAGCGAGTACTCCAGTCAAGGCAGTCAAGACTATACTCTGTTTTATACTTAGCGTGCAACGCTGTCAAAGCTACTGGCGCGAGCGTGGGGCTTGATCTCGTTGATCATTTGCACGCGTTCTCGCGCAAACAAAACCATAGATGAAGCCACGCGCTCGCGCCAGTAGCTTTGACAGCGTTGCACGCTAAGTATGAAACAGAGTATAAAGACTAGCCTCTCGCGCTTGCACAGCCTTCGGAGTTAGTCCATGCTAAGATAAGACGAATTATAGATTCACTCTGCAGTCGATGCTATATATCAAGGATGATTGTATAGAATCTTGTAGCGGTTCTCTGGCAGACAAGTACACAAACGATGCCCAGGAGCTATGCTCGGCGTCAACTATTTTGTGCTACACCGTCAAGGAGGGCGTAGCTTCCGCGGTACTGCAGCGGCAGCCCCTGGCTGCTGTGAGAGCACGTGTACGTCTCTTCGTCTTGCATTCGCACACAGTCGCTCAGGTAGTTTTGACAGCGTTGGAGCACCGAGGAAGGAAGCTGCGCCAACCTTGGTCTCTTTTTGACACAGACGTAAATGAGTAAAGTTGGAATCAACTTTACTCATTGTGAGATCAAGAAAAAAACGTGTTATATTGTTCACATACGCTGGGTGAAGTAGTTCTGCAAGATTTGGTTGTCGGGGGAAGAAACGATGCTTGTGGCGTTTAAAACCTGTACGTTTTGGTAAAATAACATAGAACTAATCTGAAATGCACGTATACATATATTTTAATACACCACATAAAGGAGGAAATAGTAATGTTACGCGAGAAGATGGACTTTTTTTTCTTTTTTTACTGCGATTTTATTAGTATAGCTGACATCTTGAATGCCAGATGTCTTAGAACCAACGTTACTAAAACCCTCAGTTGGGAAACTCACCCTTGAAACCTGGGCCGGTGGCGTCCACCGAGACCGAGCTAAATACGATAACAGCGTCACCCTTTAGCGACGAGTCGAAACGTGAAAGTTGCTATACATAGCTACTGCGAGATGGCCCTGCGAGATGGCGCCACCGGCCCTTGCCCGACTCGACGTGCAGCCGTGCAGTTCCCAGAGTGGACGCTGCGGGAGAAATGGCGGCGTTGCGATCGCCATTAGCTCGGTTCTCGAGTACGGATCAGAGCCACTTTTTTAAAGCAGGCTCTATGGCAGTTTCCCAACTGAGGGTTCTAGTAACGTTGCTTTTAAAGCGCAGCTCTTAGGCGCCCGTTACCGTGTTCCGCGGCGTTGGCGTAACCGCGCTAAATTTAGCGGGAAAATTGACGTCACGTGACCTCAACACCAATTAAATTTCGGGAAATTGAATTGGTGTTGAGGTCGTTTGACGTCATTTTTGCCGCTAAATCTAGCGGAGAAACTGAATTTGTTCATAAATGACGTGACACCAAGTCATGTGACGTCATTTTCCCCGCTAAATTTCGCGGGAAACTGAATTGGAGGAGGAGGGGAGAGGAGGAGGAGTGGCATACCCCCCCCTCCGTACCCTCCCCTCCTCCTCAAGAGCTGCGCTTTAATTTCGGATTACAGAGATTTGTAAACGTCTTTCATGTTTTCCCCACAATATAACAAATCTAATATTTTCTCCCGTCTCCAGGACGCTTCGGACCTGCACTACAATGCAGTGCATTTGCCTCGATGAGGCACACTCTGCAGCAGAAGCGAGATTCACGGAAAGGATATTTCCACGGAGAAGTTTCATGGCAAGAACGGTTCTGATAGTCGAGTGACACGCGCGGAGCAACGTTTTCTGCCTGTCCTACGCGCAGTGACGGGGACTCGTCGGGGAATGCGGTTGCTTGTACCGGCACTTTTCCACTGTCCCATGCTCGCTCCATGTGACACGCAGCACTGCGGTTCTCGGGTTGCGGCTTCTCTTGTTCGCGGCCCGCCTCTTGCCTCCGTCTGCACCGGTTCTTCCGTTCAAATGCTGTTCGAAGCGGCGGCCTCCTTCCTTGACCAGACGCACTCCGGATACGGTAAGGGTCCGTCGTGCGGTTTGGGAAACTCAGCAGCCATGTTGCCGCAGCGACGTCGGCTACTTTGTTGGTACCACTACCCCAAAATGTCTTTGACCTGTTTTGAATGTTATGGTATCTATAGCTGCTAGAACCGTGCTTTGAATGCAGACTTGAAAACCAATTTATTTACGATAAAACTCCAGTATCGTGATGCGTGCCCAAACTTGTATGGTACCTATTAGAAGTAATCAAATTACTTGTAATCGAATGCTTTTTGAAATAATTTTGTAATCACTTTAATACATTTATTAGGAAGTAATCACAAGAGTAATCTGATTACTTTTGTGGTACTTATTGAAATTACTTGTAACCGTTACTTTTTCCCCCTTCCCTTTCTAATGGCGCCCTTTGTTTGTCCCCCTGGCCCGTCTTACCCTCGCCCTACCTTCTTGAGTTGCAACGGACTATAAAATTACTACGAAATAAAACCCCAAAATTGCTTTTAAAAAGACCCGCCAGTTAAGTTTGTTGCCCGAGCTTGAACGGGGCTGTGATCGACGGTCATTTGCACCTCTTGACGTCCACGGTGGGGAATTTGAGATTCCAGATGTTCCAGATGTCGAACTTTCCCGGGGTTAATTTAGTAGAATTTCTTTATGCAAACGTACATTAAATTCTTTGTACAAATTAAGTTCGGGATTAAGTCGTCATTATCGCGCGACAAGGCGCCCAAGTGGCAAGTCCACAGCAGAATTCTCTCGCACGTCTCCGGCTTTTGTAAGGGTTCAGCTCCTTTTCCTTTGACCGGAACGGGCCAATCAGTTTAAACCTGGCCGGTGCCACGTGGTCAAATCCCACCCAATGGTCGGCTAGCAGACGACGTAAATATATCAGCCGAGCCCTCAACAGAACACGGCGGAATTCGGATCGACGCGTCCATTGCTCGCCACCACTGCGACACCAAACCATGACTGCACGGATGAAATAGGACGCGAGTCTGGATAAACAGAGACTACAACGGCGCTATGTTCCCGACTTGTACGTAATCCGTTACAAGTAACGAAATTACTTCTAATCCTTCATATTTATCGGTAATTTTTTTAACGGAATAATTATATATTTGCTGGTGTAATTGTAAAGTAAATTCCTTACATATTTATATAACGGATTTGCTGTAATTCCTTACAATTTTTTCACGCCCCCCCCCCGTCCTCTCTCCCCCGAAAAAAAAAAAGAAAAAGGATTGTCTTTCTTTTTATAAAGTAGAGCGCAGTCACGCTGTCACGCGCATTGACCAGCGCAAAGAGAGGCTTGCACTCTTCAGTTCCCCAAAGCCTTTCTTTACAACACCAAGTCCATGAATGGTTGCTGACGGAGACTTGAGGAAAGAGTGAACTCGTGAAAGGGCCCATAGTGCGGCTTAGTTCTGTGCCCTTCGCTGCCCGTGGCCTCATGTTACGACTGTCTTCCTTGGCTCCGTCCTGGAGTAGGCCTTCACCAGTCGCCAACGGCAGCAAAACATCTTGTCACGTTGGGTCCCTGGCGCGGGCCAACGACGCTAGACAGTCACGCTCAGATTCCCGAGACTCACCCTTGAACCATCGGGCCGGTGGTGGCCTTCGATGAGGGCTCTAAACACAAGAAAAAGTCTTCCGGAGGCCACGAGACCATCTAGGACCGCCAGCAGGGACTCCTGAAGCATATCTGATGTGTGGGCAGCGTTGCCAGATTGGAAAGATGCTTCGGCACCAAATCCTGGCCAAAATTTCACCAGATTTCACCAGCACTAAAATATCGCGTATTTCCGATTCATTCAGCTTCTTTACGCATGCACTCGCAAAAGGATAGCTTTCAGGAGGTTCACTAATATAAGGCTCATCACAGCACCATAAAAAAGGAAGAACCCAAGTAGCACCCAATGTCGTGCGAACGTTCCCTGGGTGTTCTGAATGTTGAAGGAACGTTAAAACACCATTCGGAACGTTCTAGAAACGTTCGTATGCGAACATTCCCTACAAAGTAAGCTGCTCAACATTCTAGGAACGTTCGTTGGCGAACATTCCTACGCACAATGTTCTCGGAACATTCGCCTTCGAACATTCATATGCGCAACGTTCTTTGAATGTTCGCTTGCCAACATTCCTAGAATATTCGCAGGTGAAGCCAACTCTACAGAGCTCTCACACAGCCTGTGGTTCGAAACACCATCCACTATCTTTGTGCCAAAAATATGCAAATTAAGTGGAGTTTCTGGAAACTTAGCATAAGGGATCAGTTTTATCTTGTATGAGTCTACCGAGGAATGTGATATAAGGTGTGGGAGAAAAGCAATGGTTTTTAAAACTTGATAATAAACTTGGCACTCACTGCGTATGTAGATGTGCAGTTTTGAATAGACCCAATTTTTATCATGTGAGGTTCAAAACTATGAAAACGGCTATATCCTGCAGTCGAATGTGGGATGTAATGTGTATCTGTTCTTAAGCTCGGAGTGAGTAATCGGTTTTGTATGCAGCACCTTTCGAATGAAAGAACTTGACAAGTGTCAGATAGGAGTAAATTGTTGTTAGTACGTGATTAGGCTAGTGTGCCAGGAAAGCGGGAATCTTGTTCCTGCGCCTTGTAAAATATCTTTCGATTAAAAACATTAATCGCCCTGTGAGGACCTTTACCACATCCATATATGTAGTATGGCTCATTGGTGCTGTGGCGAGATGTTTCGGTGGCGCCCTCGTTTGGTTACCTTTTCGTGACGTCATTACCTTGTGAACAACAAGTTCGATGATGTTTCGTGGAAGCCTAAAATCATAGCGCCCTCCGTCTAAATTGATTGAAGTTCTTACATTCCTCATACTTCCGTCGATGATACATCCTTTGCTGACGTCATAGTCTGCATTCGGCCAATTGTGGTTTTTCTTCTTTTCTTCAGAATAGATACCTGCAACTACCATAAGCATTATTTCATGAATGTTGATTTACTGTTCTGAGAATGTTCTGCAAACATTAGTCTGCTTTTCGAAACATTCTTAGAATGTTGTCAATGTTTATTCAATGTTCTTTCAACGTTCTCCAAACGTTTCGTGGAGAATGTTCCCCAGATGTGATGGATAAGTCTCTACGCTACGTTCTAAGAGCGTTCTGAGAACGTTCCCAGATACATTCGCAAACGTTCCGAGAACGTTGCAAATGTTCTTGCTAATGTTCTTGGAATGTTCTTAGAATGTTTTTGTGCTACTTGGGAAAGCAGGCATGTGGCGCAGTATCAGCATTGCATTACTTTTTAATATACCATGTTTATGATATGTTGGTGCTGGGTAGTCCTTACACAGAAAATTCAAATTAATGAAGGCCACCGACACGTAAGAAAGGCCACATAATATGGCACTTAAGGACACTCGCAGTCTAAATTAAGCATTCAATATTTGCTCAGCAGTAAGAGAGAAAACGCATAAGAACGAAGTCCAAATACAACACCATGATAAAGTTCAGTTCATAACAGGTTTGGAAGTCAAGCTTCGAGAAAAAAAGTGATAAGCATAACATCCAGTCACATAACACTTAACTTCACACAAAGTCCAGACACACTGACAAGGAATACCTCTTGACACATTCCGCACTGCGCTCACAGCCATGCGTCGCGAAGATCCGGCGAAGAAGGAAGTCGGGATTATGAAACAACCATAGAGAAAAAAAGCAACTGCGACTCTGACGGCGTGCAACAACAAACAAAGACCAACAAGCCTCAATGTCGATGGCTGCTTCCTAGAGTGATTGAGTGCTGATGTGGACCAGCAAGTGTCGCCACCTATGGGATATGCGGACGAAATTGGCTAACAAAACGGTGTAAATTTGATTAATGCAAGTGACAAGCCATTTCTCAAGATTTTTCACCAGTTTTCGCCAGATATTGTCTGGTGTAGCCGTTCCGGTACATCGACACCAGTAGCCCCGCAATTTCACCAGATTTTCCAAATCTGGTGCCGAACTTCACCATCTGGCAACACTGTGTGTGGGGGCGGCGCCTGGGGGGTCATGTCGCATCGTGTAGTTCACCTCTCTCTCTCTCTCTCTCTCTCTCTCTGTATACCTACTATTAATGCAGGGTGTTTCACGAAAGGTGGACAAATTCGATATTGCGAAAACTACGCGTCGCACCAAAAAAGCCTTGTGTCGTTTTGGTCCTGGGCCAGGGGCCTATTTAGGAAATTTATTAAAGTCCGGGATAATCAGACTGTTAATTATTTTTGCGTAATTAACTTTTTTAATATTCTGTTTAAGGGCATGGTTTCAATTAGAAAATTGCTCAGCATCATCAAAAAACACTAGATCAACAAATTGCAGAACGATAGAAGGCACGCGAAGCATTTTACGGCTTTCTGAAAAACCGCACAAATTCGACGGGATTTTAAGTTTCGGTTTGGAATCGGAGCGCATCTCGGCCCCGACGGCACCGCGCCCCGTGTAGAAATAGTGCAACCAGCCTCTGCTGCGTTGCGCGAGGACAGCCCAGCAGAAGTTGATTGCATTATTTCTCCACGGGGCGCGGTGCCGTCGGGGCCGAGATGCGCTCCGGTTCCAAACCGAAACATAAAAACCCGTCGAATCTGTGCGGTTTTCCAGAAAGCCGTAAAATGCTGCGCGTGCCTTCTATCGTTCTGCAATTTGTTAATTTAGTGTTTTTCGATGACGCTGAGCAATTCTTTAATTGAAACCATGCCCTGAAACACAATATTCAAAAAGTTAATTAGGCAGAAATAATTAACAACCTAATTATTTCGGACATTAATAATTTTCCTAAATAGGCCCCTGGCCGAGGACCAAAACGACACAAGCTCTTTTTTGTTAGGACGCGTAGTTTTCACAATATCGCATTTGTCCACATATATATACAGGGTGTTTTTTCGTTTTTTTTTTAATTAACAGATTTGTTTAAAAAAAGCGTGAAAGTTACACCTATGTGGCTTGTGCATGAGAGTTATATACGGCCAGGGGGACATAGTGTAGGCGGCTAATCGTAATGATCAGTCGGCTAATTAATGAAAATTTGTTCATTAACTTTTTAATTAATGAAAACAGACATATGGTTCCGACTAGAAACTTGCTCAGCGTCATCGAAAACCACTAAATCAGTAATTTTAAGACAGACTTGGAGCGCGTGAGAAGCGTAGTAGTGTACTAAAGCTACCACTCGTGTAGCAGGTATGTACATACAAGGCTGGGGCTATATAAGAGACGGAAAAATCGCGCGGGCACCCTACCGCAACCGCTAAGGTAACTTTAGTGCACTATACTACGCTTCTCGCGTGCTCAAAATCTTTCTAAAAATTACTCATTTAGTGATTTTTTATGACACTCAGCAAGTTTCTAATTGGAACCATATGTCATTATCAGTAATTAAAAAGTTAATTAACGAATTTTAAATAATTAGCCGACTGATCGTTACGATTAGCCCCCTACACTATGTCCCCCTGGCCGTATAACTCACCTGCTCAAATCGCATAAATGTAACTTTCATGGGATTAAAAAAAAAAAAAATCTGTTAAGTTAAAAAAAAAAAACATTCGGTATATACATATATACGTACGTACATATATCAACGACCACTGACGAAGCGCAGTGCAGAGAGATGAAGGCTGCAGTCTGATAGAATCTTCGGAGGTTTATTAGTGAGAACGCACATATTGGACAAACAATGAATGACAACTTTAAACGAATGGGTTAACAAGGCTTCCAAAGAATACATATCACCTACTACTGATACATACATACATACATACATACATACGTACGTACGTACGTACGTACGTACATACATACATACATACATACATACATACATACATACATACATACATACATACATACATACATACATACATACATACATACAAAGAACACATATAAACCATATTAAACACGATGCACAAAATTAAAAACCCGCACCAACACGGTATAGCCTGGTGTTGGCACTTTCCGCACATGGTTTGTCTTTCGCGTCGAAGTAGCCTGTGGGGCCTCGTCGATTATGGCGTGCAGCTTTAAAATGAACATCCTCACCGGTGGTGGGAGGGAGAAGAGAGAGAGGGGGGGGGGAGGGCGGTCGGAACAGCTTTGAGTGTGGGGGTATACCCTGACCGCCAGCCCTCGCAAGGAGAAACGCTGGCGTGCGTGTGTGTGGGTGGGTCTGACGGTGTTGTGTTTCATTTCGAGCGGCAAGGGCGTCGACTCTTTGCATCAGCCACCGGAGCGCGGCAAGAACGTCGATGGATTGCATCATCTGGCCCTCGCTGAAAGAACACCCGGAAATTTCATCAGCCGCCCCCGAACTTCGAACACCACGTGAACACTCGAACGCCGGGGAAGGCTCCTCTCTCTCCGCGGGCCTTCTCGCCCTCGGAGGGCTATATAACATGGGCTCAGAGAGCCCGAAGTCGCCGATTGCCCATTAACCAGTCGACCATGCTACCTGTATATTCACTGTTCATAGAAGTTCTACTTTAGTAACCCCACTCCAGGTCTCTTCCCTCGAGGCTATGCATTCAGCGAGCCACAGCCCCGACTCACACTTCCGCACATGAGATTCCCTCTCTCTCTCTCTCTTTCTTCCCCCCCCCCTTCTCAAACTGCAACATTCAGCGGACGTCTATGTGGAGAACAGCGGAGTAAACCCGTCGGTCCGTGCTCCGTGCGTTCTTGACCGGCATCAAGAAAGGTACACACGGCAAACGTGCGTTTACATTTCCTTGTTTTAACCGACGTTCTAGATAATTGTTGATATGAGTGTTTTTGTGTTGGTTTAGTGTGCAACTCTTGGGCGCCCGTTTCCGGCTTGAGCGGCGCCGCCGTTGCCGTCGGTGTAACCGCGCATTGCGTTATGGGAAGTTTCCCATAATGACGTCACACGTGACGTCACGTATGACGTCACGTGACGCACTTAACCGGGACATTTTTTTCCGCTAAATATGGCTGGAACATTTCCCCCTAAATTTAGCGGAAAATTTTCCGCGAAATCTAGCAGGAAATTTTTACCCTCGTGACGTCAGACATGACGTCACGTGTGACGTCACGAGGGTAAAATTTTCGCTCTAAATTTGGCGGGAAATTTGTTTCATAAATTTTGCGGGGAAATTTTCCCGCTAAATGCAGCGGAAAAATTTCCCACAAAATTTAGCGGGAAAATTTATTCACGTGACGTGACACGTAACCCTCCCCTCCGTACCCTCCCCTCCTCCTCCTCAAGAGCTGCGCTCTAATTCGGCATTACAGAGAATTCTAAACGTCTAATTTTTTTTAATTATTATTATTACTTATATTTATACATTGAAAACGCTTTCTTAGTCACCAATAGAGAGTTTTAGTAGATCGTTCCGATGACTCCGATAACGATACCCGATACTCTGCCTCCGCCTTTGCGCTTACATATATAGTATCGTTATCGGGGGTATCGGAGGTATCGGAACGATCTACTAAAACTCTCTAATATCTCAACCGAGGCTCGAGCTGTTCAGAACCAAAGGAAGAGGACTGTTGATCCAAACCTTACCTATTATTTAATGATCTCCTCACTGTTACCAACTTTGTTTGCTATTGTCTGGCAATATATGCCGTTATAGTAAGATGTACATAAATCAGTTCTTATTCCAGTTTTGGCTAGTTGTATGACGACTTCTGCGGCTTTGCGATATCGACAATAGCGAATTTTAGTAGATCGTTCCGATGACTCCGATAGCGATACCCGATACTCCGCCGCCGCCTTTGTGTATGCAGCGTATCGTTATCGGGTATCGTTATCGGGGTATCGGAGGTATCGGAACGATCTATAGATCGTTCCGATACCTCCGATACCCCCGATAACGATACGCTGCATACACAAAGGTGCTATCTACCTCGAAGATGGAGCAAAGCTTCGTCGTTGCAGCCGTTGCCTGATATTCGAGAGTTTTAGTATACTAAAACTCTCGAATATCAGGCAACGGCTGCAACGACTGGAGCTTTGCTCTATCTTCGAGGTAGATAGCACTTTCATTGCTTCGCTGAAGAAGCTCAAAGCAGAGCATAAAGCATTCGTGAGGCACAATATATGGCCCTCCCATCCAGTGCCTCAGTTCAAAGGAAGTTCAGCGTAGTAGTCGACATCTTCAGTAAGAAATGACGCAAAATGTCTGACGAGACTTTCGAGAGCCAAGTGTTGCTCGTACTCAGAATACTCAAGGTCAATACATGGAACAGGTTGCAACAATAAGAACTTGAATAACCCTCTTCCCTTTGTTTCTTACTTGAGGACAATAATGTTGGAAGTGACGCCACGAAAGTAACGGATTACTTTTTGGGGTAATGGTCACTTACTTTTATAGAGGGTAATTGTAGTTGTATTTAATTACAATTTAGCCTCAAAGTAATTGTAAATGTAATTTTTTACTATTTTTCAGTAACGTGTACAAGTCTAACGCAAATAATGCAACAAAGAAAAGAAGAAAAAAAAGAGAAAAAGAAACGACTCGAGCAGACAACACATGCAGACGCCTTTAGCGCGACAGTTACCCGAACCGCCAGCAGTCGGCTCGCTCCCCAGGACGCCATTGCCGGCCTGTCTTTTGGCCTGCGCCTGCACTCCGGTTACCTCGCTTGCAGGTGTTTGTGTGACGGGGAGCGACCGCACAGTGGCGTGATACGGCGTCCGACGGGCAAGACGTGCTCTGTAGTGGGTTGCAAAAACTGCGGTGGCGACATTGAGGTCTGGAACCATGCTGTGTGCACCGAACATGACCCGCTGAAGCACATGGACTGCCTGTGCTGGTGCCGTTTTAGATGCACCGCGATTCATAGTGAATAACCCGAGCAGAGCATCTTTAATTTTAGGACGGGACTGGCAGCACTTTTTCTCGGGCCGCGCTCGCAAATTAGCGACTATACTCGTTCGCGTCAGACTTTCTACCCAACGCATAGGTGTAACCAGGGTTGGAAAAGTTACTTAAAAAATGTACCTAAGATAGAGTTACATGCAGTTACTCATACGAAAAGGTACCTAGGTACGTACCTAGGTACTCGCTTAAAAATGTACTTACCTGGGTACAGGTACAGTTACTTCAAAAATACTTTCTTTATTTATTTTTCCCAAATTTGTTGGAATAAATTAGAAATAAAGCTTTTTATATAAGGGTACACACAAAAACGAGTTCTATAAATGTGCTTTATTGGTGTCAGTGCGAGAAATAAGGAAAACCGCATTCACATGAGCATTCCAGGACACATTATCTTTTTTCCTTAAGTGCTCTATTTCACTTTAGAATCAGGACCTCCTCGAAGTGTTTATCTGACATCTTCGATCGCAGTTTAGTAGCAATTGTTCCTCACGCTAAAAACGCGCTGCGCCGCCGCATGCGGCGGCGCAGCGCGTTTTTATTGTTATTTAATAATAATTCAACACTGGGCTTCCACGCAGTGCACTGCGTGGAAGCCCAGTGTTGAATTTTAAGAACACGCTTTTCAGCAGCGGCATATGCTTGAGACACTCCAGACTCCTTGTCGGAGCAAGTTCGGTGTACTGTACAAATTCCTGCTCCCATGAAGCAGATGAGGACGATGTTTCGAAGTTAAAGAAGTGCTCGCAGTCTTCGTCGTCACCACATTGTTCGCCTGACGACGCTGACCCCGTAAGTGATGACGTCACAACATGGCGTTTGGGTCCAAACAAACCGTCGCTAGGGACGTTGCTATGGACTAATGCATGGAGACTCCACATGAGGCTAGATTTTTGCTTACAAGTAAGTAAATAATTTTTTGTAAGCAACCTAACTCCTTGATATCTAATTATGAAGATGTTCTTGTCGTCTCAGTGTCATATTGCAACGATGAAAGCCATTTCTGAAGTCTTACACTCCGCTTTGCTTTGGTAGCAGACGACACGATAGATTTGCTGGCCTCTGTTGCAGCGGGCATCTTCATTGAAATGCGTCGATAAACAAGCGACAAAAACAAGTGGATTGCCGTGGCCGTGAAGGCCTCCGCAATGTGCGTTTTTTTGTTTTCCTGTGAACAATCCAGCTTAGTTACGAGGGGTGAAAATGCAGTAAAATCAAACCACGTCACGCAGATCAGTTACGACGACGACCTGGGGGCTATGTTGCGCTTTTGGACTCCCAGGAGACTAGGAAGAGGGAAGTGACGTCAACAACGCTCTTTGGATGTTGATTGGTGGAGTCGCTGATGACGGTGAGTTTCGCGATGCGAGATACGTTCATTCACACCTACGTCACTTCCCTCTTCCCTAGTCTCCTGGGAGTCCAAAAGCGCAACATAGCCCCCCTGAAGTGCATTACCGGCGTAGTGCAGGCCACCATGAGAAACAAATCGTACGCCGTCGAGGTAAGTCGTTTGTTATTATTATTTTATTAATGTGGTTGTCAGGTTATTAAAGAATTGCATGTCCATCGCGATTTCGCAGTATTTTGCTTTTTTTTTTCCCCTTGGTATACATCAAATTCCGTGGATGTGCTCTTTTGGTGAAGATCTTCATCGAACTCCGCGATGCGAGTACAGTCTGTAATCGACTCACCTTATGTTTTTTATCCAGTTCTTTCGAGCTTTGGGGTCTTGCGGAAATCTGAAGAAACTGCAAGAATCTCTCTCCACGCGATGGTTACAACCAGGTATACGAAGCACCCTCGCATATAGCGCGAGTCCGCAAACAAAATTTGGGATCTCAACCGTTCGCCTTAAGTGCTTTTCTCGCGGATGAAATGCTGATCTTTGAGCAGACTATCATCTCGATCGACGCCCGGACTTTCGATAAACCATATTTTGCATCGCACCCCACTATGAAATCTTAAGAGTCAGAATATCGTCTTTATTCACACGATGCAAACGACGGCCCCACTTGGCCGGCCGGCCGGCATGCGGCAGACGGCATACTTCTTGCATTCGTCGTCTGCTGCAGGCATCTTGAGGACCGGAAGTTGCAGTCGTAAATATTTCAGAAACGAGCGATTACCGGCACACTTCTGTCGAAACATATATGACATTCAAGCTTTCTATATCTGTGATTTTTAGAAGTTTAAATCCTACTCCTGATTTTTGAATGGTCGGGTTTTCGTAGCAAAACCGAGCCACATGTATTCGTCCATAACAACGACCCTAGCAACGGTTTCTTTGGACCCATGACGTCACACTTACGGAGTCAATTGGG
>JAZHYW010005154.1:0-85407 GCA_037355805.1 Ixodes ricinus | reverse complement strand
AGACACTCTGCAGTGGGCGCTGCCGCTGCTGCAAAATGTGCAATTAGCACCGTAAATGACCTAAAACGAAGATCACTTCTGTTAAGCCAGGGAACGGAGCTTTATGATCATTTTGAGAGCATTGAGAGGTGACAAAAAATGTGCGATTCGTCCACCAAAGAAACGGGCAGGAACCCCAATGGATCACAATTTTCTTTGAATAGATTTCATTAACAATAGATATTTTTTATATTGCAGTAAAAAGTTTCCCCTACACCCGAAATGCAATCAGAATAAAAATAAGATATGCAATTGGGTAAAAAATTATATTTTCGCCGCCGTACCTTTTTTTCTTTGTGTGTTAGTCCATCAGAGGCGCTCACTGACTCGACTAATTTAGTAATGTACATTGCTGGTACACGTAGGGCATTTTCTTCAAGCCGCTTGAACGGCTTGAAGAAAACCACGTTGCTTACCGCACTCGTGAGATATCAAAGCCAGTTCTTCGACATGCATCAGGTATAGTTAACGCTACGATCAAAGCTGACATACAGTTATTTAACCTAATTCCATTTCTTTACGCAGGAAAGACATCGACCCCAAAGTCAGAAATTCTGGAACAAATAAGTAAATAAAGCGAAAAAATGTTTAAATATGAAAAAAATCTGCGAACTCAGTTGCTGATATCTTAAGAAACGTGGGCGTGACTTGACGGCTTCCGCCTCATGATTGGATCTTCAGCCTTCTTCATGGCTTCTGCTGCAATTTGATTGGCTGCGATGTGATAATGAGATGCCGAGCAGGACTCCCCGCGTCCGGCGTTCCTAAAGCTCTCAGTGACCATTGGTTGTTTAATAGTAAAACATTTTAAACAAAAACACACCTGTGTATCAATTGTTCCCCAGTAAACACATTGAAGCGGCCACTGCAATTTACTGAGTGTCACGTTACGCGGTGAAAGAAGAGGAGCAAGAGAAGGGGTGCCAGGTTAGGCGGAAAAAAGTGAAGAAGAAGAAAATAACAGGTGTCAGAAGATCGTACTAAAGCAGGAGACGAATTCGAGGGTGCCCCGAGAAAGCTGCATTCCCCGGTCGTGAACCGCAGATGCAAGCCGACTCGGCCGTGACTGGGACCCGCAGCCCTCGGCAGGGATCCAAGGTATCAAGGCGACGAACCCTGGAACCCAGCGGATGATTTCTGGACATAACCTGGACCACCTCCAACAGAGCCCAAAGATACCTCGGCAGCGACCCCTCGTACAAAGCAACTGGCTCCGTCGAGAAAACATCATTAAGTCTCAAGGGACACTTGTGACCCCAGTGTTTGATATCATCAACCTGAAGAGGGACATCAGAATTCGAAACATTTCTAATTGTATATGTGTAAATACCTCGGCATTAGTCATCTTTTTTATTTGCGCATGTCACTGTTTTAGATAAATAGATTTAGTCTGTCGACCGCGCACTCTCCTATTTCATTCAGAGGGTTGACCTAAACCACGAAACTGAGTGAGTTTCAGCGACCGATGGAGTTACTAAAACACTGCGGCTTTAATACAGACTCTGCTCTTTGACATCAAGCACGATGTGGGAACTTGAGATGTACTTACTGCTCGGTGTCATAGCGTATACTGTAACTTTATATCAAAAATTCTATTGATATCTTTGTTTTCTTTACTGAATTGTTCAAGCTTTCCCGTATATTGCTTTGTTTGGCACAGCAATGGTTCGGCTCTAATCAGAATTATCAGTGACGGCCGAAACCCATTCGCGCGAAATCAAGCCGAAAATCGATTGTTATTGATAAGATTGTCCGGTGATATTCGGAAGTTACCTTGTTGTTTGTGCTGGTCACGTAAATATAGTTAGGTGCAATACTTATTTCATTAAAAGACGCCCTAATATTCAGAGACGCGGGCGTTAACTTATTCTGAGTTTCGATCAACCTGATTTATTGTGCGTACAAAGATCATCGTCGAAGAACTGAGCTTCTCTCAACAGTGTCAATCTTGTCTTTCTTAAAACAGAGTTATTTTACTGAGATAAGAGTCAAAATCTTTCGTGGCCCTTTTTGCACGATGTTACTGCGGAGCTTCCGCTGTTCTCAACGAAAATGGTGTGTGTTTTGCGGGTGCCGTCTGAAAGGTTGCGTTCTGCTTAAAATTGAATTACTTGTGCGGTTGAGGATCAAAAAGTCGAATATTGTGCGGATGATATTCCTAAAAGCGATGACAATATAATTTCATTGTTTACTGAAAGACAAAATGTAGCGGACAATCCCATTAATAAGTGGAATAAAATGTTCAGTGCTATATCCGAAAAGCGATCGGGTGTTTGCAGCACATCGAATAATACCAATCCCATATCCCTAATATTAAATTTAATTAATACGTTTACACAACTTTAGAGAACATACAAGATCATATGATAACTTTTATATACCTTACCGTGCTTTAGATTGTTTAATGGTTCTGGGGGAAAAGTGTACTTGATATCACAGCGCGCGCAGCTGGCCAGGTAGGCCGCGCGGCCTTGGCCTAACGGTTATCGTGCTTGCCTCCCACGTGAAGAGCCGGGGTTCGATTCCTGGGAGAGACGCGTCTTTTGTTTATTCTCACAATTTAGTGTTCTGGTCAATTCTACACTCTAAGAAAAAAAGGGTGTAGTCGGGTGTATCAGGCGCACATGCACCCTTTTCCTGAAAGATGCACCCTCCGTTGCCCAGCCAGTGTACTTGTACACCGACAATGAGCGTCCTCCTCTCTCTTAAAAACCTCTAGGTGTATCAGTGCACCGCCACGCTAGCCAAACGCCCCGATCAGCCTGTGTTTGGATTCCCCTTGGGGGTCACATTTGGTTCGGACAGTTTCTTAGGAAGTATGGAGCTGTTCTGTTCACTCGGCATTGACAGTAGAGTAGACGCTATGCTTGTTTTAGGCCAATCGGGTCTCGTAGTAGGATCACGTGACTACTGTCTCCAGACTAGAGATAAGGCAGATCACGGCACCTGCCTGAAGGCCAAGGCCACGGGTAGCATCCACTGCACTATTAACTTTGGGTCGAACTTTCAAGAGGATATAAGGGACAAATCCTCTCGTTCTGTTCATTGTTGGAATAACCCTGAAGATAAGCCTTTGCGAGGGCACCCCCTTTTGGCCTTGACGGAGTTGCTATTTTCTTATTCCTCTCTTTTTCTTTCTCTCCCTAAGCTGAAAGCGTGGAAGAAGGTGCGCAGTCGCCGGACCAATGAACCAGAGTCTTTTTATCCCTTGGCTCCGCTGTCTGGGCGCGGGTAATGGCAGGAGCGTGATCATGTGGTAAAGGTTTCACGGATGACGTAGTAGCTCTTTCCGATCCTGGAATGTCTGATTCCCGGCCTAGTTTCTTGTGTGCTGTGCTGCGACCAGCGGAGCTGCCGTAGATTTCGTCCGCGACAACGTATTCGAGTGTACCAAGGCTTCCAGTGTTTGAAAAGTCCTATGCGTGCATCGGCAACAAGCGATTTCTTCAAAAAATCCCAAGGAATTCATGTGATGCGTTTAGTGTTCCGTTTGGCAAATTACTGCTTCTGCCACATCGTGTTGAATCTTCACGGACCCATTTCTTTTCGTTTTTGTGTTTGTGTGCTTCTGCAGTGCCCGTGTCAACATATATCTCGGATTACGTATTTCAAGTCCGGTATTTTCATCGTAAGTGCGCTGCTACCTTCTCCTTTGCAGAAATTGACCGTTCCGTTCCGGATTACCTCTAAAACTAGGCAGTGTCTAGTTCCTAGCAGCCGGGAGAATAATTTCCCCGAAATTCTATCGCCAGTCGCCTGCCATTAGCTGTCTACAATCATGTGATAACTGCAGGTAAAATACTGACTTTCTTATTCTCCCAGCGTTTTGTGAAAACACGTTTCATGGACACCTTTTCGTTGATACACGTTTTGTAGACACGTTTCGTTGACACTAACGTTTCATCGTCACCCATTACGCGAAATGCACGCTGTAGGGACATTTCGTCGCGCGTGTGTCTCTGAGGCGCGTGCTCACCGACCCAGCCAACCCGTTCACCTCGCTTCGTGGGGACAGTCTGCGGCGGTTCATTACAAAAATTTTACTCCGCCTGTGCCACCCGTACATGTCACTTCGCGCATATAATCTGGGGCGGCTCATTACAAAAAAAAGGAAGCTAATATAAGAAAGCTAATCTGAGCTGTCTATGAAACATTGCGTGTCGATGAAACGTCGTTCGATGAAGTGATTGTATCGCCAATGAGTGGCGACTGCCGGCAGAATTTCGGGTAAATAATTCTGCCGGCTGCTGGGATAATAGACACTACCTAAGGATCATCCCGGTTCTAGTTTGCTCAGTAATCTTCTCAGTTGTGTAACAGCTCCGTTGTACGTCTTCACATATCACGGATTGCTTGCACGTTTGTATACTTGTTTACGGAATAGCCTGTCTAATAAACTTCTAGGAGATTTGAAAACAATCCCTTGTGTCTGTTTACCTGCCTTTTTACGACCACCTGTGCGCGTACATTTTTTACGGGTTTCCTTGAGGTGGGTGCACAAAAAGATGGTGAAATCTGGTGAACACAATTGAATGAGGTGTATCTATGTTCCCTATGAGCGGGGTGGGTGTAAACAACGGTGTAATAGTAAACCCTGTTGGTGGGTGTATCTCTACTCCCAAAAAATTGCGTGGGTGTAGAGAAGGGAATACTTGTACACCTGAAATTGGGGTGTACCTGCACACCGAAACGACAGTGAGGGTGTAAGGAAGGAGTAGTGACACACCCCAATATGGGGTGTATCTGTGCACCCACGAATGCTGAAGGTGTATAAAAGGGTGCACATGTGCACCCTTAAAAAGGTGTATGTATGCACCTCGTCTTGGGGGTGTACTTCTACACCTTTGTGGGTGTAGTATCTGTGGCAGCACTTACACCCCCTGTGGGTGTACCCAATACACCCTTTTTTTAGAGTGTAGAAACCTGTTGCTTGTTCGAGGTCCGCATGTTGTGAGCGTCGAACCTCCTACGCCGATTATTTCTGAAGCCCAAGCGTGTACATGAGGGGCTTCGCGTGGCGAGCCAAAGTCAGTTTCGCACCAGCACTAGATCCTGATGTTTCGCCGGCCTCACCGCCTGCCACGCTATAGTTCTTCTATTCTATTTTGGGCACAAGTTCACCACAATAAACGTTTTGTTTCTTCACTTACCTCACCGCCTCATCCTTTGTCATTCCTGGCATTTTAGTGGAGGTGCGGTGTAGGCATGTCCGTGCAGCGCACCCCTTCGAGGGCCCGCAGTGCAAGTCCGACCCCAAGTCCCCGAAGACACAACGAAGAGAGAACCCAGACCCAATCAAGTCGCCGCAACCAAGTCCTACCCCGGAACTTGGACTCTTGCCACTGAAGACCAAGCAGTCAACGAGGCCGACGATGGACAACCAGTCGTCGCCGACCCATGCCGCCGCTGCTGTCGTCTACCTGCCCGTCGCACCGCTGACGGCTGCTCCGTTCCACAGCGAGCAATACGAAGACGTCGAAGACTGGATCGACCAGTACGAACGCGTTGCCCGCCACAATGGCTGGACTGACGAGCAGCGCCTGCATAACATATAGTTTTCGCTTGAGGGAACCGCCAAGCAATAGTCAAAAAAATCATGAGTCCTCTTTGACATCGTGGGACATTTTCAAGACCGAGCTGACAGGCATATTTATCAACCACCACCGCCGAGAGAGAGCCGAGGACCTACTTCGAACCTGAACCCAGGGCCCCAACAAGAGCATCACCGGCTTCGTGGAGGACGTTCTGCGCCTGAGCGCCCGCGCCGACCTACGGCTACAGAAGAAAAGAAGCTATGAATCCTCATGCGGGGCGTGAGAGACAACATTTGCGGTGGCCTTGTCCGCAGCCCTCCGACAACAGTCGAAGATTTTGCCGCCTAGGCAACGAACATCCAGCTAGCCCTGCAAGCCCGAGCCAGTCACTACCAGCGACTACCCGGCATCGCTGCCCTCGGGCCATCTAGCTGCGACCTTGGCTCCAGCATCCCAGGCATTCGCGAGATCATTAGCGACGTAGTCCGGGAAGAGGTCCGAAAGCTGCTACCCGCCACTGACCGACTAGCTACGCTGTCCACCGCCGAGGCCGTACGGGAAGAAGTTCAGAGAGCCATCCAACCAGAGGCTCCCATCGTCGTGGCAGCCCCCGAGGAACCCACGTTGACTTACGCCGCAGTGGCCCAACAGCCACCGCCTCCTCCTCGCGCCTATGTCGTGCCGCCCCGACGTCAGTCTCCGGCGCCGCAGCACGACCGGCGCCACGACAACCAGGTCCAGTACGCTGCCAGAGCGCGCATCCCGGAAGACTGACGTGTGGCGAACACCCGACCGACGCCCTCTGTGCTTCCACTGCGGGGAAGCAGACCACACCTACCGCCGATGCCCATACCGACGACTCGGGCTGCGCAGGTTCCACCCGAACGAGCCGCACTCCCGTTATGGTGAACGCCCTCGGGAGATCGACCAGTACCTGCGACGACCTCAGTCACCTGAGCCTGCGTCCCGCCGAGAGTTCCGGTCGCCGTCGCCGCGAGGTCCAGCTTCGCCGATGCACCGACCCCGACGTGAAATCCTGTCGCCGCTCGCTCCTCGCCGGAGAAAATAGGCGCAGCAACGCCTGGAGGTGTCGTCGCCGAAGACGACCGAAGTAAAGAGCATCCAAGAACGCCGGAGCGCTCCCACTCTCCCGACGCCACGCATCGCAACGAAGCCCCTGCAACGGTGCCCAACAACCTAAACGTATTCCTAAATGGCTACGACACGATGGGCACTCGTGGACACCGGAGCAGACTACTCAGTCTTGAGTGGGAGGCTCTCTCGCCGCCTGCGAAAAGTGACGACGCCATGGGATGGACCTCAAATACGAACCGCCGGAGGGCACCTTATCACACACCAGTCGAAAGGTGCACTGCTCGCGTTTAAATCACGGCGAGACGTGTCCTGTGAAATTCGTCGTTCTACAAGACTGTGCCAGAGACGTCATTCTCGGCATGGACTTTCTGCGTGAATACGGTGCCGTCATCGACGTTGGTGAAAACAGATTGAGGCTGCGGGCGCCTGTTCCGCCTTCAGGGAAGCCCCTAACAGCGTCAGCCGCCGTCCGAGTCTCTGCCGACCACGTGAACCTGCCGCCGTAATGAAGTGCTGTTGTAACCGTCGTGACCGATGCAGCTACCCCTGGCCAAGTTGTTCTGGAGAGAAACCTTCAGTTCCTCCTCGGAAAAGGAATAGGCGTCGCAAGAGGAGTAGCTGAACTTCAGGATGGCCGCACTCTGGTCCTCATCACAAACTTCAGAAAAAAAACGCAACACCTCACGAAAGGTGCAGCCGTCGGCGACGTTGAGGAACTCCGGAACTCCGCCGTAATCACAGTGATTGCTGAAAAATTCTCACCACCTCAGCAAGACAGTACGTCGCCAGCGCAGCTCGACATTGACTCTAAGCTTTCGGGCCCGAAACGACGGCAGCTGATTAACCTCCTTGCCGAATACTGCGACTGCTTTGCGACGTCGTCGAAGGTCCGCCAAACCGCCGTTGCGAAGCACCGCATCGTTACCGAGGACGACGCGCGCCCTGTGTATCGATCGCCATACAGTCTCCGTAAAAGAAAGGGAGGTGATCCGGGAGCAAGTTCAAGAGATGCTGAACGACGACATAATCCAGCCTTCAAGAATTCCATTGGCCTCTCCAGGCGTACTGGTTAAAAAAAGGACGGGATGCTTAGGTTCTCCGTGGACTAAAGGCAGCTGAACGCGGTGACGAAGAAAGACGTCTATCCACAACCCAGGCATCGTTGACACGTTTGACCGACTGCGCCACTCTCAATTCTTTTCGTCGATGGACCTGAAGACTGGCTACTGGAAGATCGAAGTCTACGAACGGGACCGAGAAAGAAAGCTTTCGTCATGCCGAATGGACTGTACAAGTTCAATTTGATGCCCTTCGGACCATGCACGGTGCCAGCAACTTTCTAGCGTGTCGTGGGCACCGTAATAGCAGGAGTGAAGTGGCAGAGCTGTCTCGTCTACCTCGACGACGTCGTAGTGTTTTCCGGCGACTTCGACGAGCACGTGCGACGAGTCCGAGCTGTTCTGCAAGCCATGCGGACCACCGGACTCACCCCCAAGCCATGAAAATGCCGGTTCGCCTATGACGAACTGAAGTTTCTAGGTCACGCGGTTCGTAACGCAGGTGTTCGCCCAGACCCAGAAAATAATCGTGCCATCACAGCATTTCCGGCGCCGCCAGAAAAGAAGGCCGTGCGACGGTTTCTTGAACTATGTGGCTACTATCAGCACTCCGTTCAGAATTTCGCAAAGATGTCCGCACAGCTCACAAACCTCATGAAGAACGCAGGAAGCTCGAATGAGCAGAGGAGCAGCAGAAGGCATTCAACGAGCTGAAGCGACAACACCAGTTTTCTCCTCTTCTTGGACATTTCGATCAGGAAGCGGAAACAGAGATTCATACGGACGCTATAGTCGGTTACAAGTTAAGAAGGTAGTAGAAGCTCCTCCCCATAAGCGTGATGCGCCCGCTTCAGACGCCTCCGCAGTCGAGAAAATAGTTCGCTGAAAACGCCCCTTCTGCTTCCATGGATAGATATTGGCTACAGACAGACCTTGTAGAGGGCGGCAGCTTGCGCCACCTAGCCGAGGCAAATTACTCGCTCCGGAAGGTTGAAGTAAAAAGAAGGCTTCAGTGCAACGAAAATTGTAACTTTTATAAGTAATGCATATATGGTTGTTGGTTTTAGCTTGATAACCTTCCTACACGAATTAGGTACATTCCGTGCATTTGCTCCGTTTGTTAAAAAAACCATGCGTTTCGGGTTTTGAAACCCCTGCGATTCGCGTTTTGAAAAATCCGAAGTCTTCTTTTCTTTTCCGTTATGAATCCCAACGTGGAGATAGCGGAATGCGATTCCTCCGATTCTGCTTCGTCAAGAGAGTCTGGTGCAGCCTCGCCGTCTACGCCAAGGCGCCTCTACAAGAAGCATAAGAGCGGCGATGTCCTCAACCGAGTTGCACGGCAGCTGATAATGAACGCGTACGTTCAGGTGCGACACGAACCGCCCGCCAAGCCCGGCCAGCCCGGCCTCACTGTGGAGGAGTCCTGCATCAAAGTCAGCAAACTGCTTGGCGTTGGTGTACGCACCGTCCTCGAGATTAGGAAGCAGGCGAAAGAAACCGAGGGACAAGTTGTGACACCTTCTCGGAAGCGCCCAGCAAGTGAAGGCAAGAGGCGGCGCAAAGTCAGGTACGGCGACTTCACGTTGTGCGCGCTGAGATCGTGCGTCCACCGTTTCTTTCGACGGAACGAGGTCCCCACGGTCAAGAAGATAACGGCCGAATTCTGCACGAGCACTGAACTTCGCTCGTTGAAGGCTTGGGCTGTGCGTCGCCTTCTCCACGACATCGGATTCGAGCATGACAAGAGGGAACGAAACTCGCGGCTGATTGAACGAGAGGACATCGTCGCCTGGCAGCAGAAGTACCTGCATGAGATCGCACGTCACCGACAAGATGGTCGAAAGATCTTCTACTTGGACGAGACGTGGGTGACGGCAGGGCACACTGTCTCAAGGGTGTTGGTAGACACGACCGTGGCCTCGTCTCACGACGCCTTCATGCGTGGTCTCTCGACTGGCCTCAAGCAGCCATCGGGGAAGGGCCAGCGTCTTATTGTCACCCACATCGGCAGCGATGAAGGCTTCGTCGACGGCTGCCTGGACGTGTTCCGTGGACAAAAGACCGGCGATTACCACGAGGAAATGGATGGCGCCCGCTTCGAGAAGTGGTTCGACGGTGTCCTCGACAAACTGCCGACAGGAAGCGTTATCGTCATGGACAACGCTTCTTACCATTCACGGCGGTTGGAAGCAGTGCCGACGACGAGTTCCCGCAAGGACGACATCCGACAGTGGCTGACGTCTAAAAACGTTTCATGGGACCCCAAGATGCTGAAGAAGCAGCTGCTCGACATTGTGGCCTTGGTGAAGCCACAGCACCTGAAGTATCGTGTGGACACTGCTGCCGAGACGGCTGGCTGCACTGTGGTCAGGCTGCCACCGTATCACTGCGAGTTCAACCCCATTGAACTGATATGGGCGCAGATCAAGAACGGCGTTGCTGCCCGAAACACGACGTTCAAGATTGTCGACGTGGGGACACTCCTCAACGAAGAAGTTGACAAGGTCACCACTGACAACTGGGTTAATGCTGTCAGGCACGTTATTGACATCGAAGCAACGTTCCGACGAGGCGGTGGTGCCACAAGTGCCCACATCCAGCCCATCGTCATCCAGCTGGATGGAGAGGACACCCCATCCGAGAGTGACCTGTCTGGTGTCGAGCCCTTTGACGAAGCTTAACGCCACCATTATGGAGAAAGCGTGGAACATCTCGGAACACAAAACGGTCCTTTTAAGGACCACTCATACGTTTTAAAATCGGATCGTTGTTCTTGTCCACCACTGACCTCCCGTGTCTCATGTTGTCATGCTTCTCTGCTCGTTACCGTATAACATTTCGATATGCAGCCAACAGACAAACTTTTTATTTTTGTTACGATAATGTCTAAGCTGGTCTATACATTGCACTGTGCCATGAATCACAAGTATAGATTTCAACTTCGCAAAAACAAAAGTTTGCAGCCCATCTACGGCAAAGACATCAGATGCCATATTGGCCCTTCCCGCTGTCCAAACATCTTTGCTACGCAACAAATAGAATTTTGATTGCAAATAAGCTCTTTTTTGTCTAAGAAAAACAACAGATCACTGCCAGTGCTCTGCTTTAAAGAATAAACTGGGACGTCTGTGGCCATTCACATGACCGAGGCCACTTTGAGAATAACAATAACGTGCGTCAGCACTGTGGACAACTAACCATTACTGCCAGTGATCTGTTTCGAAGCATAAACTGGACGTCGTTGGCCATTCACATGACCGAGGCCCCTCTGAAAACAACAATAACGTGTGTCAGCACTGTGGACAGCTAACCATTACTGCCAGTGATCTGTTTCGAAGCATAAACTGGACGTCGTTGGCCATTCACATGACCGAGGCCCCTCTGAAAACAACAATAACGTGTGTCAGCACTGTGGACAGCTAACTCTTACTGCCAGTGATCTGTTTCGAAGCATAAACTGGACGTCTGTGGCCATTCACATGACCGAGGCCACTCTGAGGATAACAATAACGTGCGTCAGCACTGTGGACACCTAACTCTTACTGCCAGTGATCTGTTTCGAAGCATAAACTGGACGTCTGTGGCCATTCACATGACCGAGGCCCCTCTGAAAACAACAATAACGTGTGTCAGCACTGTGGACAGCTAACTCTTACTGCCAGTGATCTTTTTCGAAGCATAAACTGGACGTCTGTGGCCATTCACATGACCGAGGCCACTCTGAGAATAACAATAACGTGCGTCAGCACTGTGGACAGCTACCTCTTACTGCCAGTGATCTGTTTCGAAGCATAAACTGGACGTCAGTGGTCATTCACATGACCGAGGCCACTCTGAGAATAACAATAACGTGCGTCAGCACTGTGGACAGCTCACTCTTACTGCCAGTGATCTGTTTCGAAGCATAAACTGGACGTCGTTGGCCATTCGCATGACCGAGGCCCCTCTGAAAACAACAATAACGTGTGTCAGCACTGTGGACAGCTAACTCTTACTGCCAGTGATCTGTTTCGAAGCATAAACTGGACGTCAGTGGTCATTCACATGACCGAGGCCCCTCTAAAAAACAACAATAACGTGTGAGCACTGTGGACAGCTAACTCTTACTGCCAGTGATCTGTTTCGAAACATAAACGGGACGTCTGTGGCCATTCACACGACTGAGGCCACCCTGGGGATAACAATACCTTGTGTTAGCACAATGGAGAGCAAAATACCAGTGCTAGTGCTCCGTTTCAAACCATAATAGAGACGTTTAAAGTTCCCTTGAAGTCCACGGCCATTATGACTCTTGGGTCGCACTTCGGCGACTTGGCTAACACCTCGTAGTGGATGAGGAGCAGGCTGCCCTGTGCGCCGAAGTGCGGTCTGAAGGGGTGTGGCATAGATTTCCTGAATTTAAGAGGCGCCATTGTACTCGCTTGAAATATATCGTAAAAACAGCACCGATTGCTTGACGTGAGGAAAAGTCAGCTACAACATTGATGAAGAATTGGTGAGAGGACGGAGATCTAAGGAATGCCAATGCCATTAACTGGGCCTAGTTCAGTTCGACTCAAGCTTGATATCGTCCGTCTTGCAGAAACGCTGTGATGAGGTGAAGCGGTCTTCCATAGAGACCTCAGTTTTGAGCCTCCCGGACTAGTGCAATGTAGAGGATTTAATCAAACCTTTTTAAAGCCGATAAGAACCATGATGCACAGACTGCAGCCTGACTTGTTGCCGAGGGCAGAGTTGTGAAGTACTGAAAGGTCGTTTTTGAGTGCTTGGGTGGCTTCTAAAACTGGTTTAGAATGAATGGAGGTATTTCTGGGTTTTGTGATGCTAGTCTGTAAAAGGCCTAATCCCCTTTTCCGTTGGTGCTGCTGTAGTGCCCCCATCAGCTGGCCCAGGGGTCAAATATATAGTGCAGGTCACGATTTGGGATCCCTTCTCGCACCCAGATCAAGTGGGTCGGCTCCTGGAAGGCCTGTGGATGTACTGTTGGAGCGGAATTGTAGGATGAGTCTAATGGGCTGCTAACAAGTTATCCCATACGACGAATCATGCAAAGCCCTTTGAAGGCTGAGGTTTAAGGCTTGCAACGAGATCAGATAAGTAGGTGGTCGCTTCCCACTGTCGGGGTGCACTTGCCATGCCCCTCGGCTTGGGGAGCCCCACGCTAACCCTTAGCTCTCAGGCCCGAGCCCGCTGTACTCGTCATAATTTTGAACCAATAACGCCGATGATGAGTCCATGTTGTCCAGTCCAGAACCATTTCAAATTTGCCTGATGGCTCCTTATCCAATTCCAGGTCGTGAACTAACAGCAGAGGGACGTGAAATTCATTTTCTTTGTTTTGTTCAGAATGCATTTTGTCTGGCAATGGGTATCTAAATATGATGCCTGCGATAGTGTTTAAGTAACGCGGCTCGGAAACAGGCTTTTTGTGCGGTGCCACTCATTTTATCAAATGACATTTCCCCGACAGTTTGTTCCATCAACGCTGCGACGATTTATCAACAAATTGTTTCATCGACACTCGTTCATCGACATATCTTGCTATGTTTCGTCTACAACATTTTTGTTTGGTTAGGGGTGCAGTGGTTTGTTGGTGAGCAAGGGTACGGGTACATGCACGGGGGCACGACCACCCTTACACGCTGCTGCGAAGCGGCATGTACGGGTGGGCTGGGTGGGTCCACATTTTTGTAATGAACTCCTGGAGACTGTCGCCGCAAAGCGTCGTGAACTGGGTGGGTCGGATAGTTTAACATGTGCCCCAGTGATAAACGCACAGCAAAATGTTCCTACAGCGTGCAATTTGTGTGCCGATGAAACTTCACAGCACAGTGTGGTAGTATCGATGAAACAATCAGTGTCGATGAAACGAGAGTCGTAAAAAGTTGATGAAACATGTGTCGATGAAACGACAGGGACCCTTCTTTCTGATGGTTTCATGAAAGCTCCGACAATGAGGACTGCGAAGTTGCCTCCAAGAAGCTCAATATGTTTTTTACACGAGTCTGTCTTTGCCAAGGCAGACCAGAAAGATGATGGCAGACTCTGAAGAGCTCGTTCGCGGCTACGGCCTGGTATAGTGCAGAGACATAACATACATCAGAAATGTAATTAGGCGGTTTGAGCTGTTGCTTGATTCAAACATTGTTGATTTTATTGTTATAAAGACAAATCATTCTGCCACTTGCGTTCGGACCAAGATCAGGACATCTGAGTATTCGGTATGCTTTCAATTTTTGATTTAAACAAATATTTCGCATATAAGAAAATCACAATTCATGAAGCGGGAAGCTAGCCTTGCAATCAATTTTTATTGACATACTGTTCATCTTTTACAAATTATTAAACCAATGCTGCGATCCAATATTGTGTACACATTTTCCTTCTAAAGTAAATTGGAAATGTTGGTGCGTGTTTACCGCTAATACCTCAGGCCGCGACGCGACGTGACGTGACGCGAGGGGGGGGGGGCAGAGCCTTTTAAAAAGGCTCTGGGGGGGGGGGGACACGCGTCACGCACCCGGGTTTCGAAGCATAAACATACGACTGACAGGGCCTCTGAGAGCAAGCAGAATGTTCGGAAGCATTTGAGAGAACCTAATCTGCTTCCCTCAAATTCTCTGATATTTTTCCAAAAGAAGACATCAGCTTCTTAACGTCCAGAACAATATCAATTAAATGTTTGTAACATACGAATCACTGGCTTTATCATTTGTATGCCACACGTATGTTACAGCTCATTATTGTGAACGAGGGTGCACCCGCGGGTACTATCGCAGTCATAGATTAGCGGGCAGCTGATTGCGACGCGGAAACTTGACAAGGACGCCACGTTTCACAGATGAATACATACTGCTTCGAAGGCGTCATTTCAGTAGACAGACTATTTATTAACGCCAGCAAAGATACGGTCGAAATCGGGTGAAGACACTTACTGTGTTCGTGGTTCACTTATGCCCCTCCCGCACAGCCCACTACACTTATAAAGAAGAGTTTGGTGACCGCTGCATTTTAACGTCGCTCCACGGAAACCACTGCGAAGAAAAGCCGCTGCCGTCACGATGCTGGGGCGGAACCTGAGGCAGAGAAGCAGACGGCGTTCGACGTATGTGCGATGCTAGGCCTTACTCCCGCATCGAACTTTTCGATGGCAATGCTATCGCTGGATTTTCACGCTGTCGCGCAGAACCTATTGCGAATAAAAGTGGACGCGGTTACGACTTAGCGACGTAAGCTCGGGTAAGTGAAATACCGCGTTAAAAAACAGAATAATTGCTGCAAGATACTGGAGTCCTAGAAAATCTGCCCGGCTGCCATGTTGAAAATATTCATTTGCCAAAACAAGATTGGTTCGGGCAGGTCATGACGTCACGGAAACACCGGGACGCGATTGGTGGCGGAGGAATACAAAATTCCATTTGAGGGGCGTTTGCCGCTACCTTCTTGACTTGTAACCGACTATAGTAACGCAGGATCAGGTGCGGTACTGGTTCAAATGCAAAAAAACCACCGAGCGAGTCATTTCCTACGCAAGTCGAAAACTGTCTAAGGCAGAGAGGAATTACTCCACGACTGAGAAAGAATGCCTTGTGGTCGTTTAAACAATCACGATGTTTCGTCCGTACATGTACGGGAGCCCGTTCCGCGTAGTCACGAACCACCCCTCGCTCTGCTGACTTGCGAACCTTAAGGGCGCGTCAGAACGCCTCGCTCGATTAAGTTTCCGACTACAAGAGCTCAACATGACTGTAATCACAAGTCAGGCCGCAAGCACAAAGATACCGACTACCTTTCCAGAGTCCTCGTCGAAACACCTTCCCGCAGCAGCGACGACGATGACGACGAGTGCTTCCTAGGCGCAGGGAACACCGACGATATGGCACGACATCAACGAGACGATCTTGAGCTGCACGGAATAATAGAGCACCTGGAAGGAGCGGGAGTACAATGTAACGTCTTCTCTCACAACCCCTGCCAACCTTCGCCATTCGACAAGGTGTACTCTACAAAGAGAACGTCGGGGACAACACCTCGCTGTACGGCTGCTGGTAATTCCGACCGACCTTGGAGAGGAGATCCTTCAAGCCTGCCACGATCACTCGAGGCCCGGACAACTTGGTTACAGCCGAACACTGGCCCGTATTCGCGAAACGTATTATTGGCCCAAGCTCCCCAAAACCATCCACCTATACACACGATCATGCCACGAGTTACAGCGACGCAAGAAACCTCCGACGAGGACGGCCGGTCTTCTGCAGCCCATTCCTCCGCCAACTGCGCCCTTCCAGCAGATCGGAATGGATCTACTTGGCCCTCTTCCGCCATCAACATCGGTATACCGCTGGATAATCGTTACTACAGATTATCTCACGGGGTATGCAATGCCGAAACAAAAGCCTTTCCTTCAGGGGCTGCTGAGGAAGTCGCGAAGTTTTTCATCGAGTTCATTGTCCCCCGGCACGGCGATCCCGAAGTTCTCATTACAGACCATGGATCATCGTCAACTGCACCAGCCACCGTCGGACCACTGCGTACCATTCGTACACAATTAGACTAACATAAATGGTAAATAAAACTATCGCCGACAAGATCTTCATGTATGTCGACGTAGAACACAAGACGTGGGACGAAGTGTTCCCCTACATCACGCCCGCTTATAACACGGCGGTGAAAGAGACCATAGGAGTAACACCGTTTCAGCTGGTGCATTGCCGAAAAGTAACGACCATGCTCGAAGCCATGCTGTCCCACAAACCAGCTGAAGATGGCAGTCAAGGAGCCCAGGTTGTTGCTCAACGAGCTCAAGAAGTTCTCTAGATCGCCCGACTCCGGATTGAAGATCGGCAGCGTGCGACGTTTCCCAGTATAATCTACGTTGGATCGCCGTTCGCTTCAAGCCCGGAGACCGTGTGTAGGTCTGGACCCCGATACGACGACGCGGCCTGAGCGAGAAACTCCTGAAGCGCTTTTTCGGACCCTACAAAGTGCTTCGTCGACCCGGGAATCTGAACTACGAGGTGATGCCCGACGGAACACGGACTTCATCACGCCGCCCTCCACAACCGGAATTCGTCCACGTCGTGCGCCTCAAGCCGTACTACACTCGATAGGCCTGTATTTACAAGCCTCCGTAGTTTGCCAATATTTTGGTTTGTTTTTTTTATTCGTTTCCCGCCAAGTTGCATCGACACGATGCTCTTTTAAAGGAAGGAGTAATGCCACGCGCGCCGCCGAGCGAGGGCGTGCGTTGCGGAATGGTTACCGCGTCTTACTGTCGCCCGAAAGGTCTAGGTTCGATTCCAGTCAGCGGAATGTTCTTTTATTTATTCTGACAAATTGGCGTTCTCGTAAGTTCTAGAACATCGTCGTCTGATCGAGTTCTGAATGTTCTACACGCCAAAAGTTCTACGCCGAATAATCCAGAAACCCACGAGGGAACATAGTGGCCTGCGCATGGCGTGCGGAGTCAGACTCGCCCCAGCGTTCGATCCTGCTGTTTCGCCGACATCGACGCCTGCGACGCTAATCTTCTTCTATATATTGTTTTGGGCGCAAGTTCGACCCAGTAAACGTTCAGTTCCCCAGTTGTTTGCCACCTCAACATTTGTCATTCGTTACAACAGACGGTGCGCATAATGCGCAGCTGCTCCAATACGCGAAAGGTTCGTTTTGATGCCTTTTACATGTTAAGCGCAAAAGTCGCAGAACGAAATCCGGCGGGCATCAACAGTTTTAAACCGTCTATCATGTTTTATTTTAGGCGTACTCTATATAGCAGCAGAACAGAACAAGCAGTACAAAAAACAACTTTGAGTTTCAAAGAAGGCACAGAAAGAAGGCCGGAGTAACACAACATATTGATTTATAAATATAAAAGCCCTTATTATATGGAAAGTGCAGCGCTACTTACCAAAGATATGTTCTAAACATCGACTTCAATTCTCAGCCTATCTAAATGCAATCTCTTTTCTACGTTTGTGCTGTCAAAATGTTGCATCGTTTGGTCTAGGTAACCGGACAGCATGCATATTTTTACATTCACTTTTAAATTTCTTAAACACCACAATTTTATATCCTAATGAATTCATCAACCATTTCATCTTCTCAGCCATCAATATTATCATACTGCGGTAAACTGCGGCGATCACACTTAGACAAAAATGTTGGTAAATCCAGCATACATTGCTACAACGACCGACTGATGGGCTTTAAAAAACATACTGCAAGGGCGCATAAACTCTGTCGTTTGGATAGCGCTTAATATATGGAAAGTGCAGCGCTACTTGCTAATAACTACGGCCCAACCATCGGTTTTATTACTTAGCCTATCTAAATGCAATCTCCCTTCTACGTTTGTGCCGTAGAAATATTATATCGTTTGGTCCAGGCAACCGGATAGCACGCATATTTTTACGGTAACTTTAAAATTTCTGCAACGCCTCAGTTTTATGTCCTACTGAATCCATCAACCGTTTCATTTTCTCAGCATTGAGTATTATCCTATTGCAGTAAACTGCGGCGATCGCACATAAAAAATGTGGGTAAACCCAGCATACATTGCAACATTGACCGGCTGATGGGCTTGAACGAACTTACTGTCAGGGCGCATAAATTCCGTCGATCAAATAGCAAGGGATATAAACCAAAATACCTCCGGTTTCACGCACCATTGCGTTATTTGGATGCAAAGGCTATGCGCAGAAACAAATGTCACCTAGGCTCTGATAAAAGCAAATCAAGACTAAGTTTGTTCAGAGGAATGAAAGATAATAGTGACCTTGAGTTACATAATATAACTCTTCTGAACAGCCAAACATGTCATTGCTACAAAGTATCTTGTCCCTAACACTTCACAGCGCACAAAAGCAACACACTATAAAATACATACACAGAAATAAATAACTCTCACGCAGCGCTGACTGTCAACTCTGGTATATATTAAACATTATCTTCTTTATCCTTTACTCGTAAACGCTGAAAAGAAGAAAATAATAATTAACCAAGGAAGAACCGATAAGGAAAGGAAAAAAGAAAGAAACAAATGAAGGACTGCACAAGGAACGGACTTGGTATTGTGGTTCTTGTTGCAGCACTCTGGTAGAATGAATGGCACATTCACCCGCTTGCATGGGCTTCAACGTTTTTGCGGAGCCGAGTAGACTACGTCGATGTTGACTCTATTGGCTACCTTCTTTGGCTTGTGGGACAGGTTGTTGAATATAAGGCACTATGACAGGCCTTGTGGTGCGTTCTCCTGCATTCTGGTTAGTAGCTTCTGCTTGCTTGACCTGAAACCAATCGAGATATTTGCGTTTTAAAGCTCATATTGGTCATGTGCACGCTGGAGTTCTTGAGAAAAATGTTTAAGCAAAGTTCAGCAATGCCTTTTAATAAGTTTTGAGTGTGCGGAACTACAATTAAGTAGTGCCTTTTTTGCCCTTCGTTGGTAAGACCAGCTGATGTGACTGCTTTTTAAAAACACTTGAAGGTCTAAGAATCATATCGAACACTCGACCAGACGTTCGTGGGTAATTCTTAACGGAACAAGACATTTTTCGAAGGTAGAAAGAACATCGGCCACCGTAGTAGGGCATTTGCTGTCGTTACTGTCAATGAAAACCAAGTAGTCATCCACGTACCGAAACGCACGCACTATTTTTGAATTGTCAAAAATTTGTTGTAAGACTCTGTTATGGAAAGCTGGAAAGAGGTCACTGCAGACCGGGGCTATACATGAACCTCCACATACTCCGGTTTTTTGTAAATATGTTAAGCCATTTTAGGAGGCAAAAAAAGAATGCAAGTAGGTGAATATTAGGTCCAAAAAACCCTTGATAGACACCCTGCTGCATTTTGAAAGGCTACGACGCCAAAAGAGTCAACAGTGTCCTCAATGCCTCTTTCATTTCCTTTTTAATTTTCTTCTCTTTATATTGTATTTTCTTCCCTTGTCTTCCTTTTCTTTTTAACCACCTATACACACGATCATGCCACGAGTGCCAGCGACGCAAACAACCTCCGTCGAGGCCGGCCGGCCTCCTGCAGCAAATTCCTCCGCCAACTGCACCGTTCCAGCAGATCGGAATGGATCAACATGGCCCTTTTCCGCCGTCAACGTCGGGAAACCTCTAAGTAATTGTCGCAACAGATTATGTCACACGGTGCGCCGAAACGGAACCCCTTCCTTCAGGGACTGCTGTGGAAGTCGCCAAGTTTTTCATCGGGTCCATCGTCCTCCGGCATGGCGCTCCCGAAGTTCCGATCTCACACCGTGGATCATCGTTCATGGGCCAGTTGACACAAGAAATCCTTCGTCTCAGCCACACCAGCCATCGTCGCACCACGGCGTATTACTCGCAGACCAACGGGCTGACGGAGAGACTCAACAAGACCATCGCGGACATTATCTCCTTGTACATCGACCTGGAGCACAAGACATGGGACGAGGTGTTGCCGAACGTCACATTTTCCTACAACACGGCCGTGCAAGAGACCACCGGGGTGACATTCTTTCAACTGGTTCATGATCGCAAAGTACCGACAATGCTGGACGCGATGTTACCCCACGAACCGGCTTTCGATGGAAGCGACGACGCTTAGGTGGCTGCCCAACGGGCAGAAGAGGTCCGTCAGCTCGCCAGACTCCGGATCATAGCCCAACAACGTGTCGACACTGGCCGCTTACAACCTTCGTCGTCGGGACGTCCACTTCCAGCCCGGAGGCTGGGTGTGGGTCTGGACACCGATTCGCCGCCGTGGTCTCAGCGAGGAACTCCTGAAACGGTATTTCGAACCCTACAAGGTACTTCGTCGACTCGGAGATCAGAACTACGAGGGGATGCCGACGGATATAGGAACATCGTCACGCCGCCCACCATGACCTGAAGTCGTCCACGTCGTGCGCCTGAAGCCGTACTACGCTCAATAGGACTCCTGGCCTTATGTGTTAGAAATGACTCCTCTGTTTTCCGTTCTTTTTATTTGCTTTGCGTTGTTTAGTGTTGCATCGGGGCGATGCACTTTTTAAAGGGGGAGCAATGCCGCGAGCGTTGCTGGTCAAGTAGGCAGCGCAGCCGCGGCCTAACTGTTATCGTGCTTGCCTCCCACGCGGAGAGCCACGGTTCGATTCCGGGGGCGACGCGTCATTTGTTTATTCTTCCAATTTAGTGTTCTGGTAAATTCGAGAATTCTATTGCTTGTTCGAGGTCCAAATTTTCTACGCGTTGAACCTTCTATGCCGATTATTCCAGAAGCCCACGTGTGTAAATAAGGGGCTTCGCGTGGCGAGCCGAAATCAATTTCACACCAGCGCTTGATCCTGCTGTTTCGCCGACATCGACGCCTGCGACGCTAACTTTCTTCTTTTTTTTGGGAGGGCACAGGTTAGCCACATTAAACGTTTAGTTTCTGCAGTTAGTTCACCGCCTAAGCCTTTGTCATTCGTGACAATATCACGATATCTAAAAACCCTGTACGTGGTTAATTTAAAAAAGTAAAAATTCCACGGGCAGTTTGATCTATTGATCGAACCGTCATAAGCACCATTGCATATTGTGAGAAACGCATCCGATGCTCACGTTCAATCTCGAAAGTGCTGGCGCGTGTCACCGCGTCTTTTGAAGCGCCGCTCTGTCGTTCTCTTTTAACTATTTTTTTTTTTAGGACGACGCGTATCAAGATTTGTTGCATCACATTTTTACGCGGCGCGTATGATGTGTGACGCCTGTGACGCGTGTTGACTCGTCAAGAAAGCGTGTCAACACGCGCCGGATGTTTGGCAGTTTGCCAGTGAAACACGTGAAACGCCCTAAATTCGAAACACGAAAAGGGTAATTCTTCTCTCTACAATTCTGCTACCTTGACCGGTCTCCTATGCCACGTGACATCACGCGCGATAGCAACATCTAATTTGACTTCCTTTGGAACGAAGTCGTAATGAAAATCGCTGTTGAAATATTTTCCCAACTTCCAAATATTTTTGCAATGAATTGGGATCAGATGTGGGAGAGCACTTCTAACAAATGTTAATCGATTATACACCGTTTCAATATTCGGCTGCTCTCTGCTGCCATAGTTGTCTACTCGGCTGCGGTTGGTCTCTTTGGCGTAATATCTGACGCCGCGAATCTGTTCACGGTCGAGGGACTCGGCATGTTCCGCTTGAGTAATCAGCTGCGCAGCAATGTAGGGCGTACTCAAAATACAATTCAGTGTTTATATATTGCCGCGTGCATGACAGAGAATATACGCTTCTCCGTTCATCTAGGTGATTCCCGTACACTCTTACCCCGAGTGTACTACATGATAAGGATGCCAGAATGACCTCGTCTCTCGCCCAAGCTCTTTCTCGCACATACTATACTTCGTTTCACCTTCCGTCCAGACGCAGCGGATGCTACGAGGGAACGGGACCAATCAAGCAGCGTCAAAAGTGCAAGTCACTAAGCTTGTTCTGTTTTATGATTGGTTCAGCGAAGATAGAACATGCACAGAAACATTACGAACACCATGATGGTGCCCTTTTGACGCTCTGTGATTCGTCATATAATCTCGTAGCATCGGCTGCGTCTGGACGGAAGGTGAAACGAAGTATAGCTCGAATATTCGTGATAACGATTACGAACGTGATCGTTATTCCGATAGGCAAGGAGCCGAGTGCCTGATTGCCGATTCATTCACGGGTTCTCTCTTGCGATAGCGAACTGCTACGCCGACGTACCGTCGCTTCCTGCTTCCGTCGGTGACGCTCGTTGCTGCTTTCTCGACGTGTGTTCTTCTCTTTTTTTCGTTTCTGGCACACGTTCACCCCCATTAAATCTTTATTTAATTTCGTTTTCTTATGCCTCGTCGTCTGTCATTCCGAACAATACAAACAGGTCCTTGGAGCCTCCCAAACCGAATGCTCTCCTTGATTATGTTTTCCCTAGCGGCCTGGCCTTATATGAGCGGAATCACCCTACCAGTATCTGTAATCGTAGCTTCTTTTTATCGAGCGGCGTGTGAGAGTGACAACGAATCCATAGAATATCTAACAATAATGATGACTGCGGTATGTCTTTTTTGCGCGACCCTTTTTGAAAACAAACCTGTGGCACCAAAAGTCAGAAAAGAAGTTCAACGAGAAGGAAAATAGGGTGAATTTATTGCTGCCTTTTTCTGGTCTTGATTACTCTGGTATTACAGGAGCCGTTTTATATATCACGAAATGCGGACCACCCCAAACAAGATCCGACCACAAGGAAGCGTTTCCTTCTTTTAGCCCCCGAAGAACTAATAAAGAACGGAATAGGCTGCCCGAAATAAACGGTTAAATTTGTTTCTAAATGGTGTTTAAATGGTTCTTCGCACTGAGTTTGATGGGTGATATTTTTTCCCAGTTCCTTTTGATAGTGCATCTTGCATCCCAGTTGCGCTAATAAGTATTTTTTCTTAATGCCAGTAATTTTTCTTTTTAATTCTCTATATATTATTTTTATAGTATTTGTGTATGTTTAATGATATATAAATATACATATGTAAAGAGAGAGAGAGAGAGAGAGTGGTATATTACAGTGATATTTTATGAAGGTTTGACCCGACTTGAAAAGAAAGCCTTCAGCGATGCAGGCTTCCTTTTAAATATTTAAATAGAAATTTCCGGAACAGGAAAATTGGGGGATACTATAAAACACCACTATAAAATCGTATACTATAAAAGTGGCACCCAGTAGCGCACCTCTTTCATAGTACAAATATTTCTTAGTAAAAGCGCTACGCAGCTCCATTTTTTCATTGTTCAAATGACCAAGACACTATGCGTGCATTTCCGTTCCAATATCGGGGGTTTTTTTTTACAATTTTTATATTAAGAGAGTTACATTCATGAATAGGGTTTTAACAAACATCGATTTTGAAACGCATAAAAAAATTACAGTGATCCCATACAGTATATGCCGTCGCGTCGAAAAGTCGCAATCATGATATAAGTAAACAAAACGTGCAATGACTTTGTCGTGACGTAACCTACCGTCAAGTGCAGCCAATGAAACTCTTTCAAGCACCATGATGTCTTTGAATAGAACCATATTCAAACTAACAAAAATAACGCAGTATTCGTCTTGGTCTCAATATTGCTAAGATTGCCCTAAGTTCATGCCATTTTCGTAGACTCAGTTGTGACTGTTTCAAGTTGGCAAAGATAAATATATTACGGTTGCAAAAACAATATTATTCTCAGTTTACGCCCAACATAATTTATGGTAACACATGCACGGACCTATGCTTTAAAAAATATCGTGCAGGTGAACTTGAGGTTTTAGCAGATTTAAAAAATCAAAGTGGAACTTCTGCTAAGAGAAGTAAAAGTTTTAGCGGTAAGAATGCAGGGCGATTTCTTACATTACATATATGAGTGATCATTGTAAATTGCTCCTGAGTTTCTATTTTAATTTTTTATATATTATAGATGCAGGACGAACACCATTGGGCAAGCGTGGTCGCAGGGAATACGCTTGATTATAGTGTAACTGTTCACCAATTGAAAGAGAGGACTGATGAAGGAGACATATTTACGAGGGGAGCTGGCATCATGTAGTTCTTAACAGGGTTTGTACAGATGTTTTCGCTTCTATATCTTTGCATCGACATGTGTACATCGGCCTCCGAGTTCTGTCGCATGTTTAATATGTCGCTCTTTACCAACTAATTTGCATTTTTGTGTTTCCCACAATTGTTTCATTAGCGTGACTTGATTATGAACATATGTATACCATCGTTTCTTACTCATAGTGTTTTCATAGAAGTGCGTCAATCTAAAGTGTATCGTGGTTGTTTTGGGCTCTTTAAAAACAACTATTGTTATTTTATTAGATAATAAAATGTGGGCAGATTTAGACTTATTGGAAGTATTAAAAATTAGTGGTTTGATTTTTTATATAGACATTAGATATTTATCAGTGTCTCATAGTTCTGTTTGTTAAAATTGTTTCAGTGCTACTGATGCATACCGTACCGAATCCAGTACTAGAATGTTTATAGTTTTATTCATGAATGTTCTGACTGAAGAAGCATTAAAGGGGACTTCCGGCGAAACCTCGATAGTTCTTGATTTTCCTCAATATTGGTTCACCATTATACGATACACATCTCAGATAGTAAGCCAAATTACAAATTACAATGCTGTTTGGCGAAGCTTTTTTCAAACTTTTATGGCATGGTCTGAGATTTTGTGGGGCCGTACTGTCAACAACGAAAACGGACGTTGAATGTTACAATGGGGAGCAGTGCAGCTCGTTTCCGACGGGTTAAAAAACCCTTACAAAAATGAACAACGAGTTTCAATTGAGCTTCTAATGTGATTTTATAGAGTCCAATGAAACTCAAAAGAAACTCAACGTTAAATGAGTTTTATCATTACAAAAATAATATTTATTATTTTTAATTCAAAGGAGTGTTATCATTACCCACTCAATATCTACTTTTTGAATTTACTCATTGCGAATTCAAGTGAGATTTATCGTTACCCAATCAATATCAATTCTTTTGAGTTTACTCATTACACTTTTAAATGAGTGTTATCACTAAGAACAAAATATCCATTACTTTGAGTTTACTTATTACAAATTGCAATGAGTTTTATCGTTACCGACTCAATATCTATTCTTTTGAGTTTACTCATTACAAATTCCAACGAGTTTTATCGTTACCCAGTCAATATATTCATTCTTTTTGAGTTTATAAATGTACTGATTACTCATGCAAATGAGTATTATCATTAGGAATTCAATATCAATTCATTTGAGTTTATCCATAGACACTCAAGTGAGTTCTATTATAAGGCACGCAATAGGCATTAGCTGATCCACAGCGGAGGAATTCGATAAAGGCAAAGGTGAAGATAATCATGAATGCAGATCGCCTGCTATTCAGAAGACATTCTCCTCAAATAACGTCATGTTCAAAATTGCAATCCAATCATTTCTCATATTTATTAACTATTTATTAACCCTTCTATGAAATCAAAACATATTCAATTATTGCCTTTCTCAACTAGCACACTGTCTCGGGCGATCAAAATGACACAGCGATAAACATATTGACTCAATATACAGCATCTGCTCCCAAACTTCCCTACACACGCAATCCATTAAAATATAAAATATATCCTACCACGACCACAGTAACATATTGAAATTGACTCTGAAATTTAGTTTCTCAGGTAATACAGGTAACTACAGTTAACAAATTAAAAAAAAAAAAGAAACAAGCCCGCAGTTGTTTAACGACACTCCGCTAGATCAGTCACGACACCCATGGGGTTCGCGCCTCACAGTTTGGGAAGTAAGCGGTTTAATATTACAAATACAGAGTGCTGCTTAGAACATTTTTCAAAACATTTATAAGTAGCAACTGTTGACCTAATACCGCGGAAAAAATTAAACCAACTTTCAAACAATCTCACAAAAACATAATCCCAAGTTTCCACAGAATAAAAACCAGTAAGAACAAGACGAAATACACACTAGGCTGATTAATTAACTCTGAGCTGTCATTTTGTTTTAATCCAATACACATGAAAATAAAAGGATAGGAATGCCAATAGGCTCCCATAGGGACTTTATTGGACCATTAGGAATTTTTATCAGTCAAACCAAGTGTTTTGTTGGCCAAACAGGAATGTCTAGGCCAATTGTGTATATTTTATATTTATATTATTTATATATTTATATATATTTTATATATATATTTTTATATATATTTTATATATATAAAATATATTTTATATATATTTTATATATATATATATATTTATATATTTTATATATATATTTATATATATATATATATATTTTATATTTATATATTTTATATATTTATATATAAATATATTTTATATATATATTATATTTATATATATTTTTTATATATATATTTATATATATATATATATATTACATTTATTTCCTGTGCTTATAATATAACTGTATTCACCCTCTTTTATTCCTAAGTTTCTAAAGACATATTTACGGCGGTCCTCTATCGCGATTTGGTCAGTTTTGGTTTCGGTATTCTAACTCTTACTGGTTTTGGTTTCGAATTGTAAGGATCGCGCCCTCGACGTCCCATCGGTAGCAACACTAGTTCTTTGATTTTTTTTTCTGGCATGGTTGCGTTTGTCGTGCTTCGAGTACGTTTGTGTCGCGGGATGGAAATGCCTTTAGACATGGAAATGTGCTAATTTAATCAAGTTTGTCGCTCTGTGAAGATTCCTCTTGTGATGATTGTTTTCAGGAAGAGCGCGGAAGACCGACCACGCGACAGAACGAGCAACTCAACGCAGTTGGTAAGCATGCTTCTTTGTTTGCATTGTAAGCAGACGCGTTGAACGAGAAGTGAACAATAGGAAGCTTTAGAAAATAACGTCCGCAACCCCAAAGAAATAACGTCGTCGCTGCTGTGCATGCGCAGACCCAAAACAGGCATTCGGACTCGAGCTTTGGCACCCGTTATTTCTCAAAAATAGCGTGGGTACCGCAAAAGGCGGCGCCCATGACATCTCCGTTGATCGCGTCTTCGACGCCGTCGCCCGCTCGGGAACTGCGTGAGTCGCACTCGGCGACCGCGGTCGGTATGGTCGAAGCGTATTGAAAACGCCACGGATCGCTGGATTCACAGCTCAAAGCTTTCGAAGCGCGTGTATTTACGATCGCGGCAGACATGTAAACATGCCTGGGTAGTGGATCGTCTGGGCTTCGTAAGTACAACCGAGCAGCTTGGCAGTGACAAAAACAAAACATGCGGCATTGAGTATAAAATAACTATAAAAATGTTACTCTAGACGAAAAACTTGTTTAATTTTAAAGATAAAACGTTCTAACTTCCAAATAAAAGCTGTCGCGACATCTTGGTGGCGCTTTAAAGGGACCATGAAACGATTCTGAAATCGAATTTCATCCACCGATCGTCGTAAAAGGTGTGAAACGAAACACAAAAACACAAAAATAGGGAGCCAAAAAATTCTTCGCTATAGAACTTTTAAAAGAAAACTGGACTTTTTTGCGCATTCTTTCCTTCGAAATTCTCTGCCTTTTCATTGCGATGCATCTGCGGAATCGCAGCACGTCAGCCGAATTCACGTCGCCTATTGGGTAAGAGCCTGCCTCACCAGCACCGCGATCGTAAACAATAAATAGCCGGCGAATGTTTCCTAAACGTTTTGTTAAATAATATTCAGATCCACATTTTGTAGCATAATTAGAGATGTGACGAAAATTGCCAGATTTGATAATGCTGAGAGCCAAGCGCCATCTATCGTGTGGTAAACGAAGCAACTACCAGGGTTGCCACTGGTGGCTACTTTTCGCCATATTGGTTACTTTTGAGGGCGCTTGGCTACTGAAAATTACGATTGGTGATTTGGCGAATTTTTGGCTACTTTGGGCGGCCCGTTGTGGCTATCAGCAGTATCGCACAGACACGTTTCCGGGCCTAAGCGTGCTCGTTCTGCAAGCTGTGTTCATGTATCTCGAAATGCTGGAAACGGGCAGGCTAACTGAAAAGTGTAAAGAAACACGCAGAGCATTTTCCTGGACCCAGCACGAGCTGACATCGCGGCGGCATTTTAGAACGGCTTGCTACGAGCGGACTGCCTGCCCAGGAGCAACTTTGCATTCGAGGACGATGCTTTTAGTTTTTGGAGAGAATGGCGAGTCAACTGCAAACGCGCATTTCTAACGCAACATCTGCACTCCGCAGGCTTCAAGCAATCAGCCCGGAAGTTCTAATGGTGCCCAGTGCTTACCGGGTAATTTTCAGTTTGTCTTCTCAACTTTTCAGCACCTCTAGGAATGAGCTGAAAGCGGATATCCGACTACTGTAGTCTGCTTTTGCCACGAATGAGAAGAGCTCTGCGTTAAGCACAGGTTTTCAGTGATGCTGCCGCTATATGCCTTTTTTCAGATTAATTGCAGGCGCCGTCAAGATTCTGACGCTTCCAGTCTCAATGCTGAAGCAGAGAGAGTATTCTCCACTGTAAAAAATTTCCGTAATTTTACAAACATTTTGTCGTAATTCTGACGGACTCTGTGTCCGTTTCTTAGTTAACGGACATAAAACCCGTTTTTCGCTATATCAAACCAGCAACTTTTTCTGTAAAATGGGGCAAAAATATTTTACAGTGTGGGTAGAATAAAATTGCATACAGTTATGTGTCAATGCGTACTATAGTAGAGGATAAAAGCGATAAAAATGTTTTTATTGTTTAATCCTGCTAAAAGCAAATCCTTATGGTAAAGAGGCCAAAGGCTACCAAGAATCCTACAGTACCCTGCAAAAGGAACAAATAAAAGGGGTGGGGGAAAACACCGAATAGAAATTAAGTAAAAGTCCATAATTCACAGTGAAGCACATAGGCACTGCTCTACCTCACTCAGAGTGAGGGTGACGAGTTGCATGTCTACAGAAGTTTTCGAGCTTGTGATGATTGTTATGTGATGAGTGTTAGGGGGTTCTGCATGAGTGCACATAAAGGGGTTGCCAGAACAGTGAAGACCACACTAAGAAGGAATGCTGCTGCTCAACGGTAGGAAACGGTTGAAAGACACCGGCACAATTCTTGCGAACAACTCCCTTCAGTGCTGTCTCGTGACCTTGCAGTTCCACAACGTTGTCTAGGAGGCACAATAAGACGACCCACTAAAGGGCCACACCTGAGGTCACCTCTGGCCCACCAGTGAAGGGCCAGAATTCTAGCCAATGTCAGAGCAGTGAGTGATACGGAGCGAGCTTGGCTGCCAAAGAATAGCGTAAGCTGCCCCCTTTGCTGAAAACTTTCAACTGATCTTACAAGATCAACCTCATAGGAGTCTCATATGGAGCTGCAATACTTTAGGTGTGGCAGGACCAGGGCTGTGGAAAACACCTAAGTGTGCTATGGCCGGTTCCACTGGACACGCACGTTTGGAACAAAACTGCCGTCATGCTGTGTGAAGAAGCGTAGCTGGTTGTTTATAGTAGACCTTGTCGATGTTGTTCTGCAAACCCTCGTGGTTTCTGGAATCACCTGACAAGCGGCACCAGCATCAGGTCGTCCGTAGCAGCAGGGGAGTCGATATCAGGCAGGCATTATCACGATTAATAAACATGTTGAGAACAATTGGACTGAGCACACTGTCCCGTCGAACTGTCGAACGTTTGGGCCACTGGAAATGGTTCCATGGTATATACTGCACTCTGAGCGATTCAACTGGAAGGCTTATAGTATGCACGCATTTAACTAATTTGTGTTAATGAGCACCAGTGGCTCGCTGGGCAAGTTGTACGACTCAGCTTTCACAGAAGCCTGGTAGCACACACAGCATAGCAGCAGCTTGCTGCGCCAGCAGGAAGGATTGGGAGATGCACTATAACTGCGTGAAGTTCGGGGTTGGGGTGGGCCGGAAGTCGAGATTCGCAGAGCTTTCTAGGGGTGATCCATTCCCCACCTAGGTCGTCTCCCTCTAGGGGGATTTCCACGTCCTGGCTCAGGATGAATGCAGAGATATTGGTGAGCTGCGAAGCGGCGGCGGCGGCTGAAGCCATATTCGAAGCAGAAACGGGCGCGCCGCTCGCAGAACGAGACGCGAGCGAGCCGATCTCTCGGTGGACGTGCTGTGGCGGGCCGAGAGTGCGATGCAATGTTTATACCAGTATCACGTACAGTTTTTAGGGTTTGCGGAGCCAGGAAAGGACGTCCGTTCTCGTCGGAGGATCGCAGCAGTCTCCGGACGCTGAAGGAAAGGGCGTTCACATCGAAGAGCTCACCATTGAAGGGGGCTACTGAGGTTTTAAGAGCCACTGATCGTAGTAATCGCATTCCAAAGACACCGCGTTGTCGTAGATTGTTTTTCACCGGCTACGTCATATAGGGCTGAGGCCAGGGCTTGGGGAATCTGGATTCATCGCCGGAAACGTGGAGGCACCAAGCAACGACGTGAGGCTTGCCGAATCGGTTCGTGGGTGCCGACGACGTCCGATCAACCATAGTGGGGGCCTTGCTTCCAAGAAGACTGGATATTCTTTCCGCCGAGCACACAATACAGCATGCTTGTTGCTGATGCGGATCGCAGGAGGTGGATAACAGGACAACCAATGCACAGCAAATAAGTCGAGCACGGTACACGGGACAGTGGTGGTAGCCGCCATGTTAAATTGAAACGAAGCCAAGCTTCAGTTTAGTACACAATGCACTACAACATAGTTTATTACAAATAATTATACACATTTTAAAACAACTTTCTGCATTTGAAAGTTGAATTTTCAGTTCACTAAAACAAGCATATTCACATTGCGTCAAATGAGCTTGGTCGAAACCGAAACCAACGGGCAACGAAAGCAACGAGCATCGCCGCATCGCCACCGATATCGCAAAACACAAAAACAAAGCGAGGTACAAACTTTTGGGCGCTTGCAGACTTTAGGAAGAAAACATCGAAGAACGCTTTGGAAAAAGGAAGTGTCCTAGGTACCGGCGTGCCCATGGAACCAGCTGTGGAGTTGAGTCTAGTTGGTGAGTGCTTGCCAATTCGTTTTACTTTTTCAGTTCTTTCTGTTCGGAGCGTTTATGACGTGTTCTTGTGTGCGCAGGCGGCGTGAAAGCGACCGTGTGCGGTTCCTTGTCGCATACGTGCGTTCCGCATTGGACGACCCTCGAGCTTTTGCCAAGGAAGTCCCGGAACCGATCTGTCACTGAGCGAGTAATCAGATTGCGGGAACGCACCCAGAGGCAAAGGTCCCACCGCACGCAGTGGCGGCCGAGCGAGGCACTTGGTGATTGTATCGGAGCTTTATCTCGTAGATCGGTAAACAATTTTTGACTTCTGCAAATCGGGTGGCGGCTTGGTACCACCTAGCTTGGCGGTGTGTTTTGTGGAACCCATGATTGCTAAAGGTACCCGTTAGCGTGCTGGCGCTCGTATTCGCTTCCACTGTGGAAAGTTGGATTCTAGTTGGTTTTTTTTTTTTTTTCGGGAACTGCTCGAAACATTGCGTGACGTGCGCCTTTAGAAGTAGGGTCTGTATTGATGATGTTGTTTGCGGAGAGTATAAAAAGTTCTTTTTCGACTGGGGCACTGACTTTCTATACAAAATCTTGTATATCATGTTGTATTACACCTGAGACTGCGGTGGATGAAATCGGAAGAACTTTCAGTAGAAGGAACAGACACAGAGAACGTTGAGACGTTCTCTGTGTCTGTTCTGAGGGGAGGGGTGGGAAGGAAGGAAGGGAGGGAGGGAGGGAGGGAGGGAAGGAAGGAAGGGAGGGAAGGAAGGAAGGGAGGGAAGGAAGGAAGGGAGGGAAGGAAGGAAGGGAAGGGAGGGAAGGGAGGGAGGGAAGGAAGGAAGGGAGGGAAGGAGGGAGGGAAGGAAGGGAGGGAGGGAAGGAAGGAGGGAGAGGAAGGGAGGGAGGGAAGGAAGGAGGGAGGAAGGAAGGGAGGGAGGGAAGGAGGGAGGAAGGAAGGAAGGAGAGGAGAGGGGGTTACTTCGCTGGTTGAGTTGGTAAGCAGGAGATTGCAAGAAAGAAGGTTAGATAACATACAACCGTTATTGTTACTATGAAAACCTTTTAATACAGGACTGATGAAAAAATGAGAACATAAAAAGATATGACGTCCCGTCTTCCTCTTGTTATTTTCTGTTACCTAGTCCTGTAATTTAGCATCATAAAATATTAAACAAGATACAATGTCGTGGAAGGTGCTAGTGCACCTTAACCCCTTAACCGTTTTGGACAAGCCTAGCTCGTCCACCTATAGAGCCGTCCCTAAACCGTTTAGGATGAGTGTAGCTCATCAGCGCACGATACCTTGCCCCTTGTTTCTTTTTGGGCATCCCAGGTTTGTTCCGAGCGTAGTTTTCGTTGCTGCTCAGAGATGGCAGCACGCATTTTTTTAATTGTACACATTTTTAAGGATGGCGACTGATTGTGGAGACACGTGCGACCTGGGCCGTATATGCAATAAAAAAAAAAAATAAAACAAAAGCTAAAGGAAAGAAGAAAGTTCAGTGGTTAAGGTGAACAATGTGCAACATTATTATGCATTTTCCTTGTTCCTTTGAGAATATCTAATTTGATACGAGACACACTTTCATGACTGTGCAGGCAACGTCAACAGAAATGTTAAGTGAGTGCAGACTTTGCAGTCTACTTATGACCGATTCACACGACGAGTTTATCCGCAGATGGATTGATCACTTACAAGACGTCCACGGAACGTCAGTCCCCCAAGTGCGTCTACACGGAGGAGACGAGCGAATGACAGCAAGGACTGACTGAACCTATTTGCGGCCCTGCAATTCCGCAAAAGGCCAACATTGCACTGTGGCACCGTTTTCAAAGGTCAGAAGTGATGTTTGCGACTACGATCACGGTGCTATCATGAAAAAGAATCGTTGTGTGCCGCTGTTACATACCGAGTGAGACAAAGCATCGTGATAGGCTTAGCGTGAAGCACCACTAGTTCTACTAACCACATGACACAAGTACGGTTTTGCTCCAGAAGGCTTCAGCATTAAAGCGATTAAGTCTTGGGGTCGCGGAGAGGCATTTGGAAATGCCTTTATGCATTGCTTGCTTGTGCACCACTCTTCAGCACACTACAGCCGTAAGAAAGGTCTTGCTGGGTGGAAAACTGGGTGGACGTGCAGGAAAGATTGCAGCATGCTAGGCAAGTTTTGACAGAAGCTTCTTGACACCGACCTGGAGGAGTACCAGAACCTGCGGCGCGTCAGCTGGGCAAAGTTCTTGCAGCTTCTTTCACGAGTGGAAAATAAGAATGGCTCGACAAAATGAAACAGCGAATGACAAAACACAGTGGTGCACTATCTTTGTTTGGCTTATTCAAAAACAAAAATATTGCTGTGCTGTTGGCACTCTACTGTAAACGCTTTTACTGTTACTCACCCGCCAAAAAATCTGCGCTTGAAAAGGCACTCTGCCCTTACAGTCTGGGCGTCCGCTGACGAGGTGCGAATCGTTGGAATAGCCGACATGATGGTAACGTGACAAACGGTTCACGGATGAATATTGCAATTCGATCCATCATGTGAATCTACCATTATTTGTCAATTATCCTAAGATGATCATTTGATCCTAATTAAGAAAGAACAATTGTTCTTTAAAACAATGTAATGAAAGGAAGTTTTTATTAACAGTGCCTGCTCCTTTGACAATGGAATGGTACGAGTCTTGGTAAAACAGAAACTTTCCGTAGATCAGACATTGCGGATTGCAGACGTATGCTTATTAGCCTTATTCCATGCTCAAAGTGAAGACATGAGCTTGTATTGGCAATGCCAGCCTCCTGTGTATGATCTGTGAAAAGTCCTTAAAAAACATGCAAGGGAAAAATACTTTTTTTAAACAGGCTAGATGGAAAAAGAATATTACAAAGCGAATGTACAAAGAAGAAGAAAAAAATTTAGAGCTATATTTACTGCGCAAAACGAATTTGTAGTTGGCGCCCTTTTAGAAACCATAGGAAGCTTCCAAAAGAGCGCAAGCACCACGTGATAAGCGCCACTTTTTCGCACCGCCCGCGGGTGCCAACTACAAATGCGTATAGCGCCGTAAATATAGCTCTAAAATTTTTCTTTCTTCGTTGTAAAATTGTTTTATGACATCCTTTTTTCATCTGAACTGTTTTAAAAAAAAGTTCTTTTCCTTTGCATGTGTCCTTTGAAGACTGTGGTCAAGGAAGAGTAGTTTCTGCTGTCAAGAACAGGATGGAGTAAAAGGAAAACTGTCTCGACGAACAATGAATGCTCCGGGTTACCCATTCGGCCAAATTTCTGCAACATGAACCAGGCTCTAACAGAAAGACTTAGGATAAGCACTTTGAAATCTTTAGAATTTGCCAAGGGATGAAATAAATTAAATGCACAGAAGAGTAGGGGAAGGAGAATGGCAAGAAAATTTTTGGGCTTGTGTTCTTACATTTGAATTGTTTGTGCAGGAAGCATTACTGAAACAGCACTTCGGTCCTGGGGCTACAATTCATTGCTAGTCAAAGCCTGTTTTCAGAGATGCACATCAGGTGAGCGTTTTTTTTTAAACATTAAGTGCTTTTACACATTACCCTCCAATCCCAAAATGTTGTCCATCCATCCGTGCATTTGCCGCTAAATTTAGCGGGGACATTGCTGTTGCGTGACCTCTACACAAGTTTAGTTTCCCCTCTAAATATAGCAGAAAAATTTATGTCACGAGCCCTACAGACAATTTCAAGGTCTCCGATAAATTTAGTGGAAAAATAGACGTCACGTGACCTATGCAGCCATTCAGTTTCCCCTCTAAATTTAGCGGAAATATTGATGTCATTTGACCTATGCACTAATTCAGTTCTCCTGCTACATTTGGCGGGACAATCAATTTCACGTGTCCTGACGTCGTGTAACCTACAGACAAATTCAGGTTCCCCCACTAAATTTAGTGGGGAAATTGATGTCACGTGACCTACAGACCAATTCAATTTCCCCACTAAATTTGGCAGAAAAACTTATGTCACATAATCTGACGTCATGTGAGCTACAGACAAAGTAAGGTTCCTGCTAAATTTAGCAGAAAAATGGATGTCACGTGACCTATGCACCAATTCAGCTTCCCCACTAAATTTGGCAAAAAAATCTATGTCGCTTGATCTGACGTCATGTGGCCTATACACAGATTCCATTTAAAATTTAAAAAAAAAACTCTTAAATATTGCATTTCATGTGTTATAGCACTATGAAAGTAAAACTCACTTCCAATTTTAAATAATGTTGTTACTTTAAAGAAACAACTTTTCTCTAATTGTATTGATTGAGCACTAGCGTCGTAAACTGCTCCTAGGAGCCTTGAACAGTAAAGTTTGCACATCAGAAGGATTGCTAATTTTTAACAATGAAGAGACAAAAGGTTTTTAACAACCTTTTGTCTCTTCCAACTGCACAAAATATGCACAGGAAGGTGAACAATACTTTCTTTTTACAGAGCCAGCTCTTCAGTTCTGGGAGCAATGGCCAATGCCCGATTCCGCAGATGCATATCAGGTGAGCACCTCTTAACGAAAGAACTTTGCTCTCATTGTTCTAATTTAACACTAGTCTGGGAAATCTTGTTTTACTACGGTTCTGGAGCTGAAAAGGGGTATAGTATTTCAGGTTAATGAGGTGCTTCATAGGCACCATGTTTAAAGAAAAACTAAAAAAGTCCTTGAATTCAAAAAAGCAAAAACTTTTGATTGTAGGCACCTCAAAAATGGTGTCTTAAGTTTTCTTTTAATCTTGTTAGTAAGAGTCGTAATCGTTAACTAAAATTTCGTCGTAGCCCTGCATGTTGCAGCACACCGAACCAGGGGTTTCCCCAGGAAGGGGGGTGTAGGGAAATTATGACAGGTTTATTCAATGCTCAAAAATGTTTTTTTTATTTTTTTTATTGGGGACTCTTTAGACAGCACATGACACCTCAAAACAGAATTATGTTTGTTCAACCAGCTAAAAAGTTGTCTATTATGGACTATCAAGCCATGAGTAATGAAAAAGGGCGTTGCGCTGCAGTTTCTGTAGCAACTTGCGTGAACGTTGTGACGTAAAGCCATTCCTCCACATCACAGCACCCGCGCAAGTGGCTGTGGAAACTGCCGCGCGGCCCACCTTTTTGTCGCTCATGTGTCCTCTGCTTCAGAGACATACATAAAGGGAGTTTAACCATTCATTGGGATGTATACGAGGCAAATGAGGAAGCATTATTGGCTGAAGGTGGGCTGGGCGTGCTTTAGAGCATTTTCACAAATGCAAATCTGGCCAACCATAAGCTGCGCATAATGCCCTGGCGGCAGTTGCAGGAAACAAAATGAATAAGTGCATTGGAGTAACTCTCGGTGACTGGAAATATGGTGCACATGATGTTTCAATCACGGTCATGAAATATCACGGTGGAAGATACAAGAAGATATAGAAAGCATGCGCGACCAACAGATCGATTAACATAGTCCATGCGCCGAGCGCCGGGAATCTGTCGTCGAAGCGGTCATACTCCATGTGAGCAAAACAGAAATCAAGTGGCGCATTCGTTTCTTACATCCCCTTGCATAACCATAATCGAAACATTGCGTGCACCATAACCATGAAGAGTTACTACATGTAACCCTTATGCAATTATTAAAACTGTTTCTCACTACCATGACTCGGAGATACTTTTCGGCTTCTGGTTGGCCAAGAGAGCTTGTCAAGCCCTCTATCTGCGTCTGGTGCACTCCCTGGCTCTGCCCGCTCCTTTCTCTCTATAGACTGTTTATTGTGGGTAGTGCCATTTTGAGAGCGAAAGAGAAAAGGGGAAAGAGCTACTAGCGCTTTCCCCTTGCTGGAGCATTAGAAAGAGTGAAAGTCCCGGATGAGAGGCTTTGCCAGTGTTGGGTGTCTACATTGCCCGAACTTCGTTCACGCTTTCTTCTCTGTTATAAACTCCCAAACTAATTACAGCGACGGGCTTTGATGACGACAGTCCCCCGGTCATCAGAGCACCATTGCTCGGTTATAGGTAGGGCTCCGTGTTTTCGGATAAATCCGAAAAACTCCGAAAAACAGCCGCCGGTAAAATTTTTGGCAATTCGGATTTATCCAATAAACTCCAAATTGTTATGTGCCCATGCCACCCCCCCTCTCCCACACACACACGCAAAAAAAAAGAAAAAAAATATATATATATATTTTTTTACAATTTGAGCAACGCAGGAATAATGGTCCTGGGAAAATGACACCATAATTATCTTTCAAGCCTCGGACCGTTGTCAAAAGGGGGTCTTACCATTCGTGTCACGACAAAAGCCACTCTTTTGGTTTCCAGTTTGGGCCAGTGGATTTGGGATTTAGAGAAAGGAGAGGGGGTGCTTCTGGGGATAACAGTGAAAGCTATGGACCATAGAGATTGTATAAAATAGGGAAGAGGGGCAGTTGAAACTTTTCTCTATTACATCCTAAACCACTCCACCTCGCGCAACCGCGGGATAGATTGATGGGATGACTACGAGCTTCCTTGCGGCTACCTCCGGCAGTTCATTGATTTTAAGGTATCGAAGTTTATTGAAGCCACACTTTTGTGCGACTTTTGTCGTGGGACAAATTAGTATTGCCAATGACACCAACGCCAAATTTAACTGAAGAAATCTTAATTGATACAAGCGTGTTTTTATCTGGCATACGTTTGCATCCGGTTATTATTTATTTTTTTAATAGGAAACACTGAGAAATTAATCTCCAAATTTTGGAGAATTGGGGATTTACGTAAAATAAACTCCGATAAACACTGAATTTTCGGTAAAAAATAAACTCCGAACAACACCCTCCGAATTTCACGAAAAGTAAACTCCGAAAACACGGAGCCCTACTTTTAGGGCTCCGAGCCCTAGTTATAGGGCTGAAAGCGTCGAATACTGTCTGAGGACCTATGTAGCTTGCACGGAATCCGGCAAGGCAAGTGCGGCTGTTTCCACAGGACCCCGATCTCCGGTGGCAGTGGGTTGCGTCCGTAAACCGAGAAGACTTTTCCTCAACGCCATCCTTTCGACTGTGCTCGGAACGCCTTGTGAATGAAGCGCGCACCGAACTTAACGCTGTACCGTCAATGAACATGGGGTACGCTTGCAAGGTGCGTGCAAGTTTTCTCCTGATAATTGCTGTGTCAGGTTGTAACTTTTTGTAACTGAACTTATCTTAATATTGATATTTTGAAGTGTTGACAGTCACTCAATTTTATCAACTACAACACCTAGTTGAAGGCTCATTTCCGCTGCCGGGTGTGGCTGGAAATTGTTGAAGTTTAGTTCTATCAATTTTCTTGAATCGCGATCTGCGCAATACCAGAGAGCCATGAACCTATGTTGACCGTCACAGCGCGACTATATTCTTCTTATTTTCAAAATTAGCGCATAATGTAGCCGTTAAGAAACCTTAAATTTTTATTGCTGAAAGTTGAAACATGCTCATGCATCGATTACGAATCTCTGAATCATTGGTCGACTCGCTCTGGCAATAGGCCCCTCTCGATTATGCTGTTTTCAGTTCTCAACAGAAGACACACTCGTCGGCACGGGATTTTCGAATAAATCATTTATAAACACCGACGCATGAGCATGTTTCAACGTTTATAAGCATCAATGCATTAGCGTGTTTCAACTTTCAGCAACAGAAATTGAAGGTTTCTTTCCAGCTACATTATGTACTAATATTGAAAATAAGAAGAATCTAGTCGCATTGTGACGGTCAGCATGGGCTCATGGCTCTCTGGTATTGCACAGGAGTTTGCGATTCAGGCGAAGCGATAGAACTAACTTTTTGCCAATTGCCAGTCACACCCGGCGGCACAAATCAGCCTTCAACTAAGTGCTGTAGATAAAAATATAATCAGTGTCACCACTTCGAAATATTGATATTAAAATAAATTCAGTTACAAAAAGTTACAAGCTGAAGCAGCAATTATCAGGAGAAAATTTGCACGCAGCTTGCGAGCGCACCCCGTGTTCATCGATGGCACAGCGTTAAGTGTCGTACCCACTCCATTCACAAAATGTTCCGAGCAGAGTCGAGAGGATGGCGTTAGGGAAAAGTCTTCTCGGTTTACGGATGCAACCCGCAACCACCGGAGATTGGGGTCCTGTGGAAACAGCCGCACTCGCCTTGCCAGATTTCGCGCAAGCTACATAGGTTCTCAGACAGTATTCAACGCTTTCTGTCGTTCTTCGTGCACCCTATAACTGAGCCATGGTGTCCCAATGACCGGGGGACGGTCGCCATCCAAGCCCGTGGCTCTAATTAAGTTTGGAAGTTTAAAACAGAGAATAAAGCGGCAACGCCTACACCGAACCCCGGCAAAGCCTCTCATCTGCGACTTTCACTCTCTTTAACGCTCCAGCAAGGGGAAAGCGCCGGTAGCCCTTTCCCCTTCTATATCTCGTCCTCTTTCAGTAAAACAGTCTATATGCGGTTCTGCTCTGCTTTAACCCTGTTGAGCGCATTTCTTACCGAGCACCGGTGCACTGCGGAAAAGCAACACCAGTGGAAGCAAGCTCCATGGGTGTTGCTTCTCCGCAGTGCACCGGTGCTCGGAAAGAATTGCGCTCAACGGTGCTGCGAGAACAAGAAGTACGAATTACACGAAAACACCGTTCGAGTTAAGCGGCTTATGAATACATTGAAAACGTAGCGGGTCAACTAAAGTTTTGAAATTTGTTTGACTTAACCAGCAGTATTAAATGTCCGAGTCTGAATTATCGCGAGCCTACTTTATACACTGAGGGAGATCTGGCTCAATCCAATGTGCTTAATATTACTGAATTGTTGTGCAATTTTAATTTGCTAGTTTTATTTCTCAAGCACTTGTTGTGTTCGGTATTCAAATCAATGCATATTTTTACTTTGGTTCAATTTATGGGAGGTTTGTTTTATATGTCATGTACAGTAGAAAGGTGGGGAGCTAGGCTAGTCGGTAAGCACGTTGCTCGCTGACTTTAACCATGTATGTCATGTACAATTTGTTGTGATTGTGTATTGATTTCGAATCCTCTTCTGTTCTTTATTTCAAGCTGCCCTTACATGCACCATGAAGATACCGAAGAGGTCTTCAATTGAATGATAACCACAAGCACAAGCATGGACGGGCATCTAGACGGCCAGCACAAGGACAACTATAATGTAAATTTTCTCCAAAGTTAAAGCAAGGCATGCCTTCTTCCAATAAAGGTATTGTGGCGAAACCTTTTAATTGGTTCGTTTGTTGAGCTGTCATCTATAGGAACAGCTGAGCTCACACAAACAAAATCCTGGCAATGAGAAGTACAGGTTGTGTGCTCTTTTCCTTTTGCAAAACATGAACTCTTGTATGTTTTGGCTGAGGATGAAAAAGTATTCAAGTTCATATATTAAATGACGGAGCTATGAACTCTCCATACTAATCTGTACCCCAAAAGCTTCATGTGACTTAGGCTTGCTTGAACATGGAAACTTTTTGCACTAAATAATGAAGCACTTGACCTTTATGTCTTTTTGAACTGGACTGTCCGTAACAACGAGGCATATAATTTCGTAGAATGACGGAATGCCTGTAGCCCACATTATGGACAGCTATTCGTACGAAATGTGAAAGCTGTCTGCACTAAATAACGAAGGACTATACCTTTCCGCCTTATATAAGGCCAAAGCTACGAGTCATTCGCACCAATCCTGCACCTCTGATACGTCAGGTGACACCCTTGGCAGATCTTGAGCTTTGCCAGGTGAGTCGCCTGATGTATAGGAGGTGCAGGTGGTACGTATGGCTCGCGGCTTTGGCCTTATAAGGCGGAAAGGTATAGTCCTTCGTTATTTAGTGCGGATAGCTTTCACATTTCCTACGGATAGCTGTCCGTAATGTGGGCTACAGACGTTCCGTCATTCTACGAATTATATGCCTTGTTTTTACAGAAGGTCCAGTTTCTAGATTACGGCAAATCATGCCGGCAATATTGAACCGGCAACTTTTACCCGTAAAATGGGAAACGGATAACTCCGTAAAGTGAACTACGAACGTTCCGTCATTTTACGGAATTATATGCCTTGTTTTTACAGACGGTCCAGTTTCAAGATTACGGCAAATCATGCCGGCAATATTGAACCGGCAACTTTTACCCGTAAAATGGGGTGAAATTTTTTTACAGTGCATGTAGCGCTGACCAAAACGAAACTTCGCAATAAGATGAAGCTTGACCTTCTGGAGTACATCCTAAGAATAAAAATTGGCCTCCGACTGCAGCAGAAAAGATACATGGTCCCAGATGAAGTGCTGAAGAAAATGACTGCAAACTATTCTGGGGCCTGCAGCATCTACTAGCCTAGAACCACTGTGGCTAGAAATTCGTGCTTGACCCTCACGCTTGTGGACTTCTGAACATTAATGCAATTTACGTCCGAATACGGCCGGCACGTGTGTGCTGTTAACTCAAGACTGCTAGTTATTAAGCGTTATTATAGTGTTCGCTATTTCCTTTTTTTGTTTGTAATACCTTTATAGTGTACATATCTGGTATGGCGACTTTCTGGCGAAATCTGAAATAAAATGGCTACTTTTGGCTACTTTCTGCATGTGATTTGGCTATTTTCACTCCAAACCCAGTGGCAACCCTGGCAACTACTGCGCTTGCGCAGTAGGGTCGACAGCGTATCTCTGTTACTTGGTCGCGACGACCAACGAACGTTTATTTTTCTACGTGTTCTTCTCGCGCGTCCCGACTTCAAGCAGAAAGAAGAAAGTACTTGAAACAGACCACGAAGAACAAGTACGCTGGATCCACAAACACCCGAGAAAATCTACAACGGCGACGAATCCACCGATTCCGACCAAGCGAGTTCGGCAGATAGGCCTAGCAGGCACGCCGACTCGGTGCAGCGTTGCTTCAACGGTACTTCGCCGAGACCGGCTGTCGTGCTGAATGAAATATGCCCGCGCGACCCTTGTGGACCCTTTCCGTATTATAGTTTGATCGCTGACCTCAATTTTAGATTAACAGGTGAGGTCAAACTTTTCCCCTTGTTTTCCGAGGCAGTGTGGACGAACACTGTCGTCGAAAAGGGACTCTCGTCGATTCTATCTTCTTGTTTTGTGTGATACATGGCTCAAATAAACGCAGTATGGGTTACCTTCGTAACACGGTATGTACACTTTGTTATTAGTATGCCATTTTTATTCTGACACGACTGCACGTCACTGTCGAGCTATAACAGCTCGTGGGAGCTACGTGCAATGCCGGTCCAACCTTCCTTTGCCGAGTGTCACGTGAGTATCGAGTTGCAATCGTAAAAGATCGGTCCCGAAGCGCTTACCAACAGCGCGAATACAGCACTTCCATCAAACGCGCGCGTCCGCTCCGAGTGTGAACAGGTATTTACGTGGCTCTTGCTGACACCGTCGTAGTTCTAACGCATCTTTTTTAACGTCCGCTCGCTTCTGCATCTCCGAGGCCGCAAAAAACGCCGCGGCAATTTGTTTCCATCTACGTCACTTTGCAAACGACTGACACGGGCCGCCTTTTATCAACAATGACAGTTGGGTTGACTTCTGGAGTCTTCACCGGAAGACTCGCCGCACTTCTCAACAGGCATACCGGCGGATGGGACTAGTCCCATGCTGTCGCTGTAGCGCAACATATCTCATTGAATTTCGCTCAGCTGCAATGTGTCCATGGCTATCGCGGCGATGAGAGGCGCCGATTCAGAAAATATGTCGGTGACATCAGCGCCGTCAGCGCAGTAAAACCTCCCGGCGCACCCGCAACTCGCCGCCGCTAACGCTCCCATTCTCCTACAGCCGAGAGAACTTCCGGTTCCTGTGCCAGGGTACGTCACGACCGTCAAAATTACGCCGCAACTTGTTTTGCGGTCAGTTGGACAGAAAGAAAAAGTCGATATTACATTATTTTTTTGTGTAGAAGGTAATAAACCGCGACAAAAACGGATGCCTGTTCGGCATTCAGGGAACGTTGAAGGTTTAACGTAAACGTTATCTGGCAAATGTAAAAAGGTCATTTCATGGTCCCTTTAAACGCGAGATGCTTGCGTTTTGGGGGGTCTCCGGCAGACAAACGCTATTCTAATACTCTTCGCCGCAATCCTCGCTATTTTGCCGTCTGTAACGCGCGGTAAAGTAGCGCCCGGTATTCTGAAACTCCCTATTTTCTCGGCAGACGTTTGCTCGTTAAGCTAGATTTCTTTTTTTAACTGGTTGGGTTTGCTTTATCTGTCCTTATGTTTGGATCTGTGCGTAGCATAATGAAAAGTTGCCACTCATTCTGTGTATGGTCCGAGAAAGTGTTGCTTATGTCAAGAGACCACTTATGGAATTCCCAATGCTACTTTCAGTCCGTTGCTTTAGAAAATGTCTTATTGGTCTAGCAGTGGACTGATGTCGTCCAACTCTAAATTGATTACATCGATCATACGTTATTACATTTTAGAAGTTAGACTTCCTTGGAATTCGGTTCATGCAGAGCCAATATTCCTTTGCAGTCAATATGGTTCAAGAGGATAGCCAACTTTTGTTTTGAAGTTATGGAAGTGGACTGGATGGTACTGTTAGGACAGACTTCAGTCCCCTGACTTTCTAAAATTAAACTGGGTTTACATCTCTCTGTTAGAATTTTTGATGAGGCAGTTGTTCCTTTTTGTCTCTTTTTTTCTCTCTCTGTCATTTTGCAACTGGGATGTGATCAAGCCGAGGGCCGCAGTAATTCCCAAATAAAGCAGCAGCAGCAGTGTGGTCCCAGCTTGCGTCACTTCGACTCATTTCAAGGCATGCCAAGAAATGAATGCCCCTGTTGGAAGCGGGACTGACACGCCTGCAACTGACTTATAACCATTTAGAACAGATTTGTGGGAATGCTAGTCTTGATATTTTTGATGAAAAGCGTAAATTTCGAAAGTGTGCTGAGGCTATTGTTTTTTCCTAACGTTTTGCTTTTATCCTGTTTTAACATTTTTTCTACTTATTGAGTCATTGATAAGTGCACCACTAGGGAGGCGTTAAGCTGTTGGTGGGTCACTGAAAATAAGAATAAATAAATAAATAAATAAATAAAATGCAGTTCGACACAGTGTTTGAGCGGTGTGGGACGTGTGTTGAAAGACCTATTCGGTTGTCACGGGTTCGTGGTTGGTCAACTTGAAACGCTCCAAGTCCCACTTCCTTTTTCTCGTCTTCCTCTTCCCATTGGTTTGAAGCTCGGCCGGCATTAGTCTCATTCGAGCTTATGCCTTTGGCGCTAAAGTAAACATCCGCGAGGATTGCAATTGAACCCCCCCCCCTCCGTCCCCCTGAACCACCCTTAAACAAAACAAAATGACAAAAAAGACAAAATTTGTGACAGCGGTGTTTGAGAGAAACTGCCGGCTTTTAATTGCCCTGCCTGAAAATTTGCAAACATTTCAGTGTGGCTACAGCTGTGAGGGTCAGGTGGATCCAGTATGAAAACTGGACCCTGAAGCGACGCCTTCAGGATGCCGAAAATAATTGCGGATGTTCCAAACTGGCTGAGGTAAAGCAGCCTTGCAGTGCGCCAAGGTTTAGACTGAACATACTTTTGTGTAGTATCCGCAAGATGTAGCTCTTACATTGAAGTTTTATGCGCTAGTTTCTTCAATGTTTGAACTTTCAGCGTGCCAGCTGGGTGTTGTGTAATAGTGTTTTTATGGCGCAAGCAATATCTTAGTCCTGGCGGCAGGAAGTTTCAGCTAGCAGTTGACATGGTTGGACAACGGTGTGCATGCATGCTTTCTTAGAAGCAGCCAATGAAGCGAAAGAACAGCATGTGTGGATTGGTCATGCATCAAATGTTTTGTTTGTTGCTTGTTTCAGACTACATATGCTTCCAGTACAAGGGGGTGGCCCTCCAGGCGCTGACGATCAGCATGTAATCTGTGCTGGGCTGTCGAGGGAAATTTAAAGGGTAAATATTGCAGCTGCAGTTTTCTCTATTCTGTCCCTGCTACACTTGAGTCCTAAGAATTTCTCTGCATGCTTGGTCTTGTTGTTTTCATGCTACTGTAAACTTTTGTTATAGTCCGTTGCAACTATAGAATAGCAGAAGCCCCTCCCACAATTCCTTTTGCTCGTCATGATTGGCGGTGTCCTCTCGACTCTCCTCCTCTCTAGTGTTTGCTTATTAAAAAGAGTGAAGGGCTTTGTGGGAGGGGCTTCTGCTATTCTAGAGTTGCAACAGGGTACAGCGCGACCTCGGTTAATTTAATCATTTCGAAGAGTCCTAGCGGGCACCTATGCATTTTTATGGGAGGGACTCTGCATCATATTTTGAACCGAGCAAATGACCCCACAAACGGGAAAGCACGGGCCTTCTGCTACAAAATTAACCGGACCACACTTTGTTTTCAAGATCAGACGGGAAAAAGTCGACTCCTGTCTTATAAACCGCAAGTAACTGAAATCCTCTGCTAGTCTCGCCACGTTGGGAGGCTAATGCTATGACCCCCATCTTGATTTCTTTAATGCTTGTTATGGCTGTTTTCACATCTAGTATTTTAACTGTTCTTTGACCAAAAGTGAGTGGCAGGTCGCCATAGGTTTCCAGAAGAAAGCGGTGGCATATGCAGAAATTTCTAGTAAGTTCGTAGCGCAGTGGCGCATCGTCGCAACCGAGGAAAACTTTACGGTATTGTTGTTGCAAAACAATAAGCCTCACGACTAGAAGTAACTTAATCGTGGATTAACTGCCCCGTATGGCGTTTATTTAAGCTCTACTCTACACAAAAATTACAGGGGCACTTGGTAGTCTTTTGTGGATTGAATGCGAAAGCATTCCCATTCCTAACGACCCTTCCTTTTTTTCCCCTCTATTGTTAGGAATGGCAATGCTTTCGCATTCAATTCACGTAGGGATACCTAAGTGCCCCTGTAATATTTTTTACGTTACATTATATGGCGTCACGCATCTTGGTACGTCATGTCGTCACGTAAAGTGTGATGCCATTTAACCGAGGACATATTTTTATGACCATCTTTCGGGCACATCAACGCCGACGCCGTCTTTTGCCGTAATGGGACAAGCTTCTTTTTGAGGGGAGAGTAAGATCGCATTCCAAAGCGGCTGAGATAGCACAGCAGCTAGCATGCCCGGCACTCACACAGCTGCATCGGGTTCGAATCTCAGCCGTGAAAGCACATTATATTCTTTGTTTTATTCCTCTGTTGGCATTTGGTACCACTCGGTTAACGCCGCCGGATGCCGGATTTTCCGCTCCATGGACGTATAATGCTTTCGCATTAAAAAGGCATATCCAGTCAGGAATGTGCCTTTTCGGGTGCTAGAGTCGCACAGCTGCCTACCACTTCGAAAATCACAACTGAAGTACAAGGGGGCACTAGTGATCCCCAAATCAGGTTCACGCCATTCATAGGTCAAGGATCCATTTGGGTGCACGGAAGATTTCCGTGGGCATTTTCTTTCGTTGATTCACTGGCGCGTCTCGCCGTTGATCGCAGTCCTGCACCTCGTTTGGTCTAACCGGCAGGATGGACAGCTCGGCAGACTCGTCGGCTGAATACTCCGTATGTAGTTTAGCGTTGTCCTTGTGCTGCTTCAAGTAGGAATGCATGCGAACAGTGCGCAAAACACATGCCCCTTGCCCACACGTCTAACTTCATTGCTGGTAGCGGCGAAATAGCCAAGTGACGCGCGGCCATGTTTGCCCTAAGAAGTTTGTAAGACACTTTGGGTGATGTCGTAATATTCCGTTGTAAGTCACACAAAAGTTCCGACAATTATGTTTCGTTAATACGGATTTCTTCCCGGGTTTTGTCATGCGCAATTTATTATCGTAAGTTTGCTTTATAAATTCGGCCTCTTATGTCTTGATCCTCCCAATAATTCAAACTTCGTGTATTGCATCGATTGTGAAAGCTGCAGTTGACACACACCCATTCGGTGCATGGCTTTATGATCCACATAGAACTCTATTACCGTTTCCTTCCTGTCCGTTGTGATTAAAAATACTTCTTCAAGATAATAAACAAACAAAAAACTACACAAGAACAAGAAAACACTGGCCAGTATTTACCACCACTTATTGTCCATGTGTTTTTTGCGGCGCTTGTCTACGATCACTAACCAATTGGCCCGAATCGCCAGATTAATTCTTCGAGATGCTTATAAGTCATAGCTTGTTTATGTTCAAATTAGGTAAACTTCATAAGCTACATTCTGCTCGCTTATTTTTGATAGACCTGGTCAAAAGCCAAAATAAAAGACTGCAATGCGGCGGCAAAAACAGTGAGAGATTGATTATCGCAGAAACGGGGGCAAAATATACTTTTGCACCATGGTGCCCCCTGACAATGTTATTAGTTGCAGTCATTAAATTATCAAGTTAGTGTGTAAATTAAGTGCCTGGGTGCGCAAAAATCTAGAAATATTAAATGTGACTTTCCGCATTTAAGGCTGGTACACATACAGTGCAGCGCTAACTGAGCCCTGTAAAGGCAACGAGTCACTGCTACTTCCATGGCTTGTATCGTGTGTTCTGAGTTGCCTCCTTTCATACAAAGGACTGATGTCCCGGTTTCTAATACTGATTCAGCGCTGAGGTAGTGCTGCTCTGTGAACAGGATACCTTGCTCGCACATTGAAGTTTAGATAAGCAGTTCAATGTGTAACTGTGCATCTCTTTTCTTTATAGGTTACCAGTACCCCCGTGGACACGAAAGGCAGTGTACCATATACTCGAATTTTACATTTTCAATAAACTACTTATTACTCCTTCTCACAGTTTTATGCAGGCATTTTCTGAACCCTGCATGCGTATATAGGCATACATATAAGTGATACTTGCACTCACTTTCCCCTTTTTTCAAAACAGTGGTTACATCCGAACCACATGTCATGCAACCTATTGCCGTCTTCCCTCTTGGAGCTCTCTATCTAGAAACTTATGCTAGGAGTATAATTTCTAATACATTTAATTTGAAAGTCTAGATACACTGCTCTGAGTCTCTGTTGAAAATCAAATGTTTTTTCTACCGCGTTGAAATTGAGGTTTTGATGGGCCATCTCATTAGGTAAATTCCGTCGAGTCGGAATATACCTAATGAGATGGCACGTCAAAACCTCAATTACAACGCGGTATAAAAAAACATTTGATTTTCAACAGAGACTCAAAGCAGTGTATTTAGACTTTTAAATGAAATGTATTAGAAATTCTTATGAGGTGGCACGGCAAAATCTTAATTGAAACGCGGTGGCCAATAGTTTTCGTAAACTCCTTAGGGACTCGTTACAAAAAAATCAATATCGTTTTTCAACACAGACTAGAAACGGTGTCAATAGACTCTCAAATTATATTCATATGAAATATATTAGAAACTTTATGCGGTAGCACGTCGAAACTTCAATTGGAACGCGGTGGCCAATAGTTTTGGTAAACTCCTTACGGATTCGTTACTAAACTCATTTGCATTTCTATTGAGACTCGAAAAGATACGATGAGTAGACTCCATAAACATTCAAATGAAATTCATTAAAACATTTTGTAATTGACGTTCTAGGGTGTGAGATTCATGCTAGGAAAAGTCCCACCAGCAAAACAAAAATACCGCGCAAAATACTGTGTTTTTGAACTAGCTGTCGACTTGCAAGGTATACATTTGACATCACCCACTGGAGAGGGCGGAGAAATTTCTAGTCTACTTACGCATAACCTTCATTTCTGTTTTTCTTAAAAGCTATTTTTAATTTATTGATGGTAAGTAGCAGTCCGGTAAGAGTACACCAGGGTATTCGGAAAATGCGTTAAGTTTGGGTACCTCACGAAACCGCGAGAGCGAAGATGGTTGAGTGAGAAATGTATCTTTTAAATATGCATGACCGCATACTTCGTTACCATGGAAGCTTGGACGAGTTTGTGAGAGCTCATATTAGAAGCCACACCGCATGATAAACAATGGCAAAATAAGAAGACACAGAGAAACCAACACAGAACCTTGTTTGTCTTTCTATGTGTCCTTTCCTTTTGTCCTTCTTGCCTCAAATATGAACTCATACTTTGCTTCTATGAACTTGGGCCAAACATTTCTGACTATGGTATCTTAAATTATGTCAAGTTGCGTCTGCAGTCTTCAGTAAAATGGAAGGCCCACTCGGAGTTGGTGCAACGTGCGCGTAGACTCGGCATGCTTGGAGTTCCGCATCGCTCCAACGGGATCAAAACCAACCGAAACTCAATAACGCAACCGAACTAAATCTGCGTGCGCTGACGACGCGCGTACCATTTTCTCGGAGCGACAAAAAAGATGCCCAAAGCCCCAGTGGCTTCCCCACCGGCTGATATCTCAACCACGTGCTCTGTGTGGGTTTTCCATATTGCTGAAGGTGCTCTTCCATCCTGGTTTATTGAATGGTATGATTTAATATGTATATCGTGATAGATGCTAAACTTCTCCGGTGTAAACGAATTCCCCGAAATGTAAAACGTCACCGCACGTTGTCGAAAAAAAAATACCTCAGACATTTTAAAGTGTTGGATTTCATTCCTGAAGCGCTACTCTCGAATGTGAGTAACAACCGTTACACGCAGGCTAAAAAAACATAAAGCGTACATAGCCCCTAGCAAGCTATATATAAGGACACGAAGCATGTAAAAAGCGAACTGAGTGATATTTATTTATACATAATCATAATTAAACTTTAAGCAATCGTAATTAGTGAGGTTTAAGCGCACATTAGGGGTAATTGCATCCCAGGCCGTGTTTTTTATTTTTGTTTTGTTTTTTAATTGCTAAATTACCGTTTTCACGCACGAGAAAGTTTTACTGAGGGAGGTGTAAAATTATTTCAAAAATTGCAATCTTAAAGGTCGTATAAATGTAACTCCAAAATAATATAAATTGCTTCTCATTTTGTATGGGCTCATGAAAAGTTATCAAAGAACGTCACAAATTTTAGATGGGGCCATTTCGACTGGGTTCGCGCTCGGGACGACATTAGCCTTACCATTTTCTAAGGGGTCATTTGGTACTGTTGCTTTGGCTCCGAGTCCCATGTGACTATTACAAGTCATATCTGACGCACAGCAATTTATCTACCGAAGGAATATCTTCTCCTCGGATAACGGTGTTCCAGTGGAAGGTAATTGCATGTAACGTCTTACAAATATCTCTAATAAGAAAAAGGCCGGATACTAGAGTTGCCGAAGGACTTAATAGGATCAAGTGATCTCTTACAGACTGGTCACTCGGTGGACCAGAGGAGTGCACACTTAAGATGAAACAATAAACCAATATTATTGCATAAAAAACTACATTGTAGAAATACTGCCCGTTAGAACCGGAACGGCAGAATAATAATTCCACCGGGCTCCGATTGTTGTCGCTTCATCAAAAATCCTTGTAGAAGTTTTCACACGCAATCGTCCTTTATATTCTAAAAATATGCTGTTTTAACATAAGATCTGGTGTAGAAGTTCAGTCTCCAGCGCATCGCGCAGCCAAAGCAAGGCGGAAGGCAGCGAGCTTCTAGTGCATACTTTACTTGTCAGCAATTATAGGGTTTCCGAATAATGAAAGACGCTACGTTTCGCGATATATAGAATAGATATTTCAGTGAATTACCCAAACACCAATGAAAATAGCGGGAATGTGGGTACACGCGCCACAAGCACGCACCTTCTCTGGATAAATGATGACAAGTAAATAGAAAGTTCAAAACTCAGGGGCCGCAACGCCTTAAGACTCCCGAGCAGTTTGGGCCTTCGCGCTGGGCAAGCGCAGACGTTCTGCGTATGACAGTGCGACTTCATAAGTTGTCTGAGGGAAACCCATAGCTTGGAGGCCGCCTATTCTAAAACTATCTATCAACCGCAGTAAGGCGTTAAAGAACACTCATGCAAAGTGTCATGTATTTAGATTTTTTTTAGTTCAAACATACTTCTGCGGATTCCACACGTACCGCGTGTGCACCTACGTTAGTATCACAATCTCTCATACTTTCAAAGATATCTATCGGCAAATCCATTAGGAGCACTATTTCCTGCTTGCTGCCCCACTGGCACAAGCACCTGCAGCATAATCGTGAAGCCAACTTTGACAGTCTTATTCTAGATTTTTTTTAAAGTGTGCTCACTGTAGTAGATGCTCCGCCTATTATCCGTGGCCGCCATCTTTTGGGCGTGCACTCTAAGCATGCATAAAACAGGTGTTATGCGTCAGCTCTTTGTGTAAATTCCGATTCCATCACATCTTCCGCGCAGGAAGGGATGTGCAAAGCATGGCAGACTCCAGTGTCGCTCTATGAATCTTTGAAAACGGTATACTGCATATGCTTGCTGGCACGAGCACAGACGCGGCGATGGCTAGATGCCCAGCTTGCAATCGTGCAAAGACCACCGCAAGCGTAGTGCCCGACTGGTGCCACATGCATGAGAAATACGCCTTCTTTTTCCCCGAACAGTGCCTTAGTGGAATTACCTTCGAGCTGACATTTTTTCCGCCTCTCCTTCCTCGTTTTCTTACATCACTACGAAGCTTATTGTTCAAATAGTTGTTAAATTCCTAAATTTACATCCGTTACAATTTTCGTGTTCTTTTTTTGTTGTTTTCTTATATTACTAAGTTGCTGGGACGTCATTTTCATTTCATTTTAAATGTTGCGGTAAAACACAGCATGATAGAAAAAATTAAATTGTAAAGTTACCTTCTATTTTGTTTAAGTGTTGGTTCTGTCTGCCCCCCCCCCCCTTTTTGCAATATAGCCTTAGTAAGGGCCATGTAGGTTATCGTACAAATAAAGAAGTGAGTAAATAAAAAATAAAAAAGCACATGAACCATGTGCTCAAACGTAACTTCGTTTTATTATTTCTAGTATTTAACTTTATCACCAACGCGTTCAACAGAAGTATTGGACGTAGTTGTCAGGAAGAACCGGCACATGATTATACCCTGTCTCTGCTTGTACAGAGGGCTTTTATGCGTCTCTAGATCTTAGAGTGGATATCCGGATGTTCCCGCAACAAACTTCCGTTACGCAAAAGGTTGGAAATGCCTTCCACTTCAAGGATTTTTACGGTGCCGCAGAAAAAGAGTTTCCTAAATTTTGTGACACTATACATACATTTTATGAAATATCTTGGTTCAAATTAAATGACTACTTGCGATAGAAAATGAATAAACAATATTGGGCAATCTAAAACAAACGCAGATAAAACAAAGCTGCACACCGTAAGCGTTGGGTCTACGGTGCCAGCTGCTGCTTGTTGGCTTCAGAGCATTGAAATACCATGAACCAGTGGCGTCACGAGGGTCAGCGGCACCCGGGGCGGTAGCCCGCCGCGCACCCCCCCCCCCGCCTACTCTCGCGTGGCCCACCGCGACTACCCCCCCTCCCCCTTTCGCGTGGCCTGCCGCGACTCTCCCCCCCCCGCTCTTGTGGCCCGCCGCGACACCCCCTGAGCCCTGCACCCGGGGCGGTCCGCCCCCCCCCCCCCGCCCCCCCTTGTGACGCCACTGCCATGAACGGATCCCGGAAAAACAGCAACATATAGTTAAACTTTTTGTTTCTTTTTATGCAACATCCAAATCAACACACTCTAAAATGTTTTTTTTTTGTCATTGCTTAGTCACTCATTAAGATAATCACATACGCTTCCTTTTAGATGAAGCCTACACAGCGCAAGCCTGCAGGGAATACCGATTCTCTCTAGCAAAGGTTATTTCAGGGACGTTTTCAGGAGTGAAGACTCTGTGCCACGAACTTGGCCATTCGTAAGTGTGCCCTTGCTGACAAAAATTTTGAAAGGATGCTGTAGAATGCTCTTTATGCACTAAGGATATCGAGGCTTGGACATTGGCCTGAAAAATGGGAGCCAAAAACAGGACGAAATTCAGAACGCGCGGAAATACTATATTTATGAATCTAAAGTCAACCAAGTAAAAATAGCACGGCAAAAAGAATATGCTTTCTCTAGAAAGCACAGGATGGCATCCTTATTTGAGCAAACCTCATGTTTTGTCCAGACGACCCTTTTTGACGTAATTTTTCTTTTGTGCATGTGTGTGCGTGTGTTTGTTGAGAGTTTATTTTGATAATTTGTCTTCGATTCTAATTTCATAGTTCATGAATTTTACAATCTTCCTGACTTTGCTGCTTGGCTTAAATTAAGACGCTTACATTTTTTGCTCTTCTTCGTCTTTCGAGCTTGTGTTCAACCCGCCATGATTGCTATCAAGCTTCACGAATAGCAGCCACGGAGGAAACCGTCCCACTCACTACGTTTGTTTACTAAATATTTCTGCAGTACAATTTTAATAAATCGTCTAAGCATTCATGTTGATGTTTTAGTTTTAAGGCTTCAAATATTAAAGGCGGGATTAATGTTAACAGTCTGGTAAATCGGAACGAACCTGAATATTATAGGGGGTTTAGGTAGACTGTTTTTGCACACCGATAGCCCTACTCGATACTACAGCGCGAAGCAAAGAGATCGATGCCATTCGATGGCAGTTTGTAGAGACCCCTTTAATCGGTTCGCGGACATATTAGGCTAAGATGTTGTACAGAGGCGACCAAGAAACGTGCATTAAGGGTATACAGTTTCAGTGAGAAAACCTGCCAGAGTAATAAAAAAGTTAGAATTGTAAAACTTGCAATTCCTACTTGCGGCATTCGTCTGCTAACAAATCGTGTCTGAATGACGCAGCAGACGACAGATGGCGGCACTTAAGATCGCGGAAGGCCATGAAGGTTGCTTTCCTTGACCTCGGCAATTCGCGTCTCCAGCTCGACGCTCGCCCTCCCGCGGTGGAAACGGGAAGCGCTCGAGTGAGGTTCCCCGATTCTCCTGCTCAGCAGGAGAATCGGCGATCATGGCTCGCGAAATGTCATTTCCGAATGCAAACAGCACTCTTCACTCTCCCAACGTAGTGCTGCAGCCGGTATGGGATTGCACCTTACTGAAGAGTTTTAGTGTTGCGCATAGAAGCAAACGCAAGCACTGTGCGTTTGCGTTAGAGTCACGTGCCCCACGTTGTACGTGCGCCAGATCGCCATGCGCCATTCAAGACCTCAATATTGGGCTCCGCGCACGCACAGTGTGCAACACGCAAAGATAACGCAAACACACAGCGCTTGCGTTCAATCATATACGCAATACTAAAACCCACTTCTGTTTCACCGGCTTCCAACGTGAACGAAACGTGCTGCAGTGAGCAGACGTGAAAGCAGTTAGGCGTTCCTTCGAACTAGAAAGGATGAAATTGGCAAAACGACGGAGCGTAAAAATGAAAGTAACTAAATGTTATAAAAAATATATAAATTTAGAAAAAAATCTTTTGGGCATTTGGTTTGGAAGGATAATGGCGGCGACTTTGGACGTTTTGTAGATTGCTAAAAGTCCCAACTTTGATAGCAAAATATACTTTAACCACAAATAATGTAATTTTACATGGATTTCTCACATTAGCTAGAATATTTTGATGGATTTTGGACTATTTTTTTATTTTATTGTGTGGTATTTAAAAATGCTGCAATTGGCACCAGTGATAATAAATAGCACACTTTTGATTGTCATATTTTTTCACGCGTTTGAAATTAGATCATAAGCAACAGATTATATAAGAGCTTGGAACATAACGTATTAAAATATTTGAATTGAATATTATTATTATTCATACAAATCGCGGCAATGTACGCCCCCAATTAACGCCAAGATCACGAAAATACGCCATTTAACGATAATAGTCGTTCCAAAAAGGTATAATCTTGTTTTCTTTCTAGCATATAAAAAACTCTGACATCTTTATAAAGATAGACAAACAGTCAAACACTGGATGCAATATAAAGTCCTATGCGTCACGCGTTGCTGTAAAAAACACACACACACTTCAGCTGTCTGACTCGGATTCCGTCTTTGGGTTGTTGCAGTGAGAACAAAGTTTATCCTTTCATACGTTTTGTGGACATATTGTAAAAATTTGAAATATTTTCTCATTCATGTGTTGGGAATAATGTTAAACAAATTAATCATCTAAAAACCCAAAACCCATTAAAAAACCCGCAGTTCATTATTTCCCATGACAATTATCTGAGCGAGTAAAGGCATCGAGAACGCACAAATATCAGCAGTGATTTTTTCAACAACTTCAACAACTCCAAATATCAGCCTGGATCGAACATGTATGTCGCATAGTAAAGTTTCCGCGAAAAACTTCTCTAACCAAATAATTACGATGTGAGACACATCTTGAGTTATCAAAGAATCTCAAATTAAGACCTGTATCGAGAAATTAAATCCAAAATAGAGGTAAGTTTCGGTTTTGCTCCAGAAGTAAAACGCTCATCCTTGCGTAAATATTATGCTAAACACACCGTTCTTGTTTTCAGGGTAAAAAGGTGACCTGCGCTTATAACACCCTAGCTTCCTCGTATTACCAGAAATAATTTGTGTCGCTCAGTGAAGCCAGCACACTGACAGGCTCAACAGCGGCACGCGTCTCCAACCCTCACTATAACCGCAATTTCGGAAAATGAGTGGTGCCACCTATAGTTAGTTGGAGTCGCGAATAGCTAACGACGTTTCGAAGCAAGAAGAGATCGATACGCTTTTTTCTCTGTGAAATCACAGTGCATCATTATTTTATTCTACCAGTAAAACATAGAAAGAAAAAGAAAACCTAGAGGGCGCTCAAAGGGACACTGACAAGATTAAATATCATGCTCGCCAACTTTTTTTTTACATGACATATGGTCACGAACGGAGGTGACACGAACACGAGCAGTGAACTGAAAGATAAAGGTTTAATGGGCGAACTTGTGCCAACCAAAAGTAAAGAAGGAAAGAACGTCGAGGGAGCAGAAAAGCAGGTGGCGATTCGGCGGCGAAACAGAAAGCACGAGCGGGACTCACTCAACAAGGTCGCGGGTAGGTGCTTATCTACAACGCGTCATTATCTCCAAAGTTCGGCAAAAAAGGCTTGAGCGTCGCGCGCTCGGGGCGAGGATGAACTGGCACTTTCGAGAACAACAAAGCAGAGGGAAAGTTACGTCTGGTGCGAGAATGAACGGGAATCTTCTAGAAGACCGTGACCGATAGTTCCTTTCTCGGCTCTGCGGGCGGCATTATCCCCCATTTTAAAAGTGCATCGCCCTGATGCAAAGCAAAAGGAAAACGGAAATGGCTAAAACATTTACGGTGAAACGAAGTAAATATGCAGCGTCACAATCCTAACGCGCGTAGAACGGCTTGAGTCGAACTACGTGGACGACTTCGGGTCTTACTGGCGGCGTCCTGATGGTCGAGTTTCGTCGGGGAGCACCTCGTAGTTCAAGTCCCCAAGGCGGCGGATGACTTTGTAGGGTCCGAAGTAGTGTTTTAACAGTTTCTCGCTGAGGCCGCGGCGGCGAATGGGCGTCCACACCCATACCCTGTCTCCGGGCTGGAACTCCACGTCGCGGCGACGAAGGTTGTACCGGCCAGCGTCCACACGTTGCTGGTCCTTTATTCGAAGACGGGCTAGCTGGCGTACTTCTTCTGCTCGTTGGGTGACTAGCTGGGCGTCGTCGGTTCCGTCGTTCATCGGGTCGTGGGGCATCATGGCGTAGCGCATCGTCGTCACCTTTCTGCCGTGCACCAGCTGAAAAGGTGTAATGCCGGTAGTTTCTTGAATCGCCGTGTTGTACGCAAACGTGACGTAGGGCAACACTTCATCCCACGTCTTGTGTTCCACGTCCACGTACATCGAAATCATGTCGGCGATGGTCTTGTTTAGTCGCTCCGTCAGCCCGTTGGTCTGCAGGTGGTATGCCATGGTCCGGCGGTGGTCGGTGTGGCTCAGGCGGAGTATCTCTTGTGTCAGTTGCGCCATGAACGAGGATCCTCGGTCCGTAATCAGGACTTGGGGAGCGCCGTGTCAGAGGACGATAGACTCCACGAAAAACTTGGCTACTTCCGCGGCGGTCCCCGACGGGAGTGCTTTTGTCTCGGCGTACCTGGTCAGATAATCAGTTGCCACGATTATCCAACGGTTTCCCTGCGTCGACGGCAAGAAAGGTCCAAAAAGATCCATTCCAATCTGCTGGAATGGTGCAGTTGGGGACGCGATCGGTTGCAGGAGACCTGCCGGCTTCGTTGGTGGTTTCTTGCGTCGTTGGCATTCGTGGCACGAATGGACGTAGAGGTGGACAGTCTTCGGGAGCTTGGGCCAGTAGTATTTTTCTCGGATCCGTGCAAGAGTCCTACTGTAGCCAAGGTGATCAGATATTGGGTCGTCGTGGCAGGCTTGGAAGATCTCTTCTCGAAGACTAGCAGGAATCACCAGGAGCCCCGTCGAGTTGTTGTCCCCGAAGTTCTCTTTATAGAGGATGCCTCTCCTGACGGCGAATCTTGGCAGGTCACGTGAGAAGGCTCGGGGAATCGTACCCACTCGTCCGTCCAAGTGGTCGATCAGTGCACGCAACTCAGGATCGTCCCGCTGGAGCGCTGCCATACCGTGAATGCTCACCGCACCAAGAAAGTGGTCGTTGTCGTCGTCGCCGTCGTCTTTGGCACATCCGCTAGCTGACTTGACAGGGGCTCTGGACAGGCAGTCGGCGTCGCTGTGTTTTTGCCTGACCTGTAGACCACGGTCACGTCGTACTCTTGCAGCCGTAGGCTCCACCGAGCGAGGCGTCCCGATGGGTCCTTCAGGCTCGCTAATAGCCTATTCACACGACGGACCGAATCGCGATTTTCGTCCGCGGACCGTGTACCACGTGACCGGCACGTCACCGATTCCTGCGATCCGCGCCTCGTCCGCGGACGCGCGGACTGATAAAGTCGAGCGCCTTTTTCACTCGCGGACTTTTAGCGGGAGATCGACTTGAAAAGCGTTTAGTCTGGCAACGGTACATTGTTTTCTCTTGTTTGTTTTGTTTCTGGGCGATGAAAACAAAAATGGCGGATCGTTGTGTGTTGTGCGTTCGCTGGTTCATTTTGTCGCGCGTTTCTTGGTTTCACGTGTGAAATAAACTGCAGAAACTTGTCTGGCTGACGCGACGCAGGTTCCGGTACTCCTCCGGGTCCGCGTCAAGAAGCTCCCGTCAAAACTCGTCTAGCATGCCACGATAATTCTTGCACGTCCAATCAGGATTTCACCGAGCAAGACCTCTTTTGTGGCTGTGGTGTATGTACGTGAGTGTTGTGCACGAGCGCGGAGTGCGTGAAGGCATCTTCAAACGCCCCTCCGCGAGCCCAGAACTTCGTCGCTTCTACGCGGAACCCCTCTCGAGCAGGACCATGCCTGTGTCACTCTCGTCTTATGCTTTGGGTCAGTAAAGCTTGTGGCGCTTCGCGCGAAGCCTATCACGGTGTTTTGTCTTGATCTGTACGTAACAGCGGCGTACGATTTTTTATCGCGGTAGCAAACGTCGATTTCTCTCTTGGACAACGGTGCCACAGTGCGATGTTGGAGTTTCGCGGCACTGTGGGGTGGCGAACAGGTTCGGTCCGTCCTCGCTGGCGTCTGCTCCTCGTGTCCCTCGTGTGGATGCGCTTGGGAGACGGACGATCCGCGGACATGTCGTCACGTGATCAATCCGTCCGCGGATCAGTCCGTCGTGTGAATCGGCCATAATCAACACAGCGCGTGTCCGGTTGTCGAGTAATTGCGTTCCGCGTTCGACAGCGTCCGGCTAGCGTATGCGATCACGCGCTCCGCACCGTCTTGTCGTTGGACCAGTACCACTCCGAACACCTGTATTACAGGCGTCCGTGTGAACTTCCGTTTCGGCTGATTGGTCGAAGTGGCCGAGAATCGGTGGTGACTGGAGCCGTCGCTTTAGTTCGGCGAATGCCTGTTGTTGTTCTCCACCCCATTCGAAGTTCACGGCGTCTTTCGTAAGGTGCGTGAGCGGCACAGAAAGCTTGGCAAAATCCTGACTTAATCGCCGGTAGTATGCGCAAAGTCCAAGGAATCTTCGGACGGCTTTTTTGTCGGTGGGCGGTGGAAAGGCCGCTACGGCGCGAGTTTTCTCAGGGTCAGGACTTACACCTTCGTTGCTCACAACGTGGCCCAGGAACTTCAGTTGGCCGTATTCAAACCGGCACTTCGTCGGCTTGAGGGTGAGTCCTGCGGTCCTGATTGCCTCAAGAACGGCCCGAAGGCGTCGCAAGTGCTCGTCGAAGTTGGCCTTGAATACCACGACGTCGTCGAGGTAAACGAGACAGCTTTGCCATTTGAGGCCTGACAAGACGGTGTCTATGACACGTTGGAACGTTGCCGGCGCCGTGCACAGTCCGAAGGGCATCACCTTGAACTCATACAGTCCGTCGGGCGTGACGAAGGCAGTCTTTTCATGATCCCGTTCGTCGACTTCGATCTGCCAGTAGCCACTCTTAAGGTCCATCGACGAAAAGTATCGGGAGTGGCGCAGCCGCTCCAGGGTGTCGTCGATGCGGGGGAGCGGATACACGTCTTTCTTCCTGACCGCGTTGAGCCGCCGGTAGTCAACGCAGAATCGAAGCGTTCCGTCCTTCTTCTTCACCAGTACGACTGGAGAGGCCCACGGGCTGCTCGAAGGCTGAATGATGTCGTCGTTCAACATCTCTTGTACCTGTTCCTGAATGGCCTCTCGTTCCTTTGGGGAGACCCGGTACGGCGGCCGATGCACAGCGAGCGCGTCCTCGTTGGTAATGATGCGGTGTTTAGCAACTATTGTCTGGCGCACCCTCGACGTCGTCGCAAAGCACTCGCTGAATTCGTCGAGGAGGTCTCCGAGCTGTCGTCGTTCCGTGGCGCTGAGCTTGGGGTTAACGTCGAGCTGTGGCGGCGGTGTGCTGTACGGCTGACATAGTGAGGACTCGTTGGAGATCACGGCGATTTCGGCGTCGGCCCGGAGTTCCTTGACCTGTGCTACAGCGGCACCTTTCGTGAGGTGATGCGCCTCCGGTCGAAAGTTCGTCACGAGGACCACAGAACGTCCATCCTGCAGCTCTGCTACGCCCCTTGCGACGCCTATTCCTCTTCCGAGAAGCAGGTGGACATTACCTTCCAGAAGGACTTTCCCGCTGGCAACTGCATCGGTCACGACGGGCACAAGAACACTCGACCGTGGCGGCAGGTTCACGTGGTCCGCAATGACTCGGACGGCGGCTGGCGACGTTTTGGATCCCTCCGGAGGTGGCACGGGCTTTCGCAGCGTCAACCTGTTTGCTCCAAGGTCGATCACGGCACCGCGCTCACAGAGGAAGTCCATGCCAAGGATGACGTCTCTCAAACAGTCCTTGAGGACGACGAATTTGACGGGGCAGGTCTCTCCGTGGATGTCCACGCGCGCAGTACACCTTCCCACTGGTGTTATGAGATGTCCGCCGGCAGTTCGTATTTTCGGGCCATCCCACGGCGTCATCACTTTCCAAAAGCGGCGAGAGAGCTTCCCACTTAAAACGGAATAGTCTGCTCCGGTGTCGACGAGTGCCTTCGCGTCGTAGCCGTCGATGGTACCGTCGAGGTTTTTCGACGCCATCGCAGAACCGTCCTTCCTATGCGTCTCGTCGCTAGTGTGGGAGCCCTCCGACGTTTGTGGAGAATATTGGCGTCGTTCGTCCTCGGCAACACCATCTCCCGGTATTGCCGCTCTCAGTTTTCCCGGCGGGACTGATGGACAGGTGATGCTGCAGGACGTCGAGGTGAAGGCGAACGGGACCCACGTCGAGGTACGGGCATCGCCGATACACGCGGTCAGCTTCCCCACAGTGGTAACACAGCGGGCGTCGATCGGCCGTTCGCCAGACGTCGGTCTTCCTGGGCGCTGGTTGTTCTTGCCGGACGTACTGACGTCGATCGCCGAGACGTCGGCGGTGCGACTGTGCTGGTGCGTCCCGTCGTTGGGGCGCAGGAGGTTGACGGGCAGCAGGTGGCGGTCGTCGGGCCATGGCGGCGTAGCTCACCGTCGGCTGCTCCGGTGGTGGCAGGTCGACGGGAGACTGGGGCTGGACGGCTCGCTACACCTCCTCTCGTAAAACTTCGGCCATAAAGAGCGAGTCAGGACGATCGCCACTGGACAGCACCTTCCTGATCTCCTCCCGAACGACTTGGCGGATGATCAAGCCTAGATCCGGGCTGTTGCAGCTGGGAGGCGAGAGGGCAGCGATGCCAGGGTGCCGCTGGTAGCGGAAAGCGCGCGCTTGAAGGGCGCGCTCGATGTTGGTTGCCTCCGTTACGAAGGCTTCGATGGTGGTCGGCGGGTTGCGGACGAGGCCCCCAAAGATGTTGTCCCTCACCCCGCGCATGAGGACACGCAGCTTCTTGTCGTCGGCTGCTTGTGGGCCGACACGCGCGCTCAGACGCAGGACGTCTTGAACGAAGCGGGTGACGCTTTCGTTAGGGCCTTGCGTCCTCGTCCGAAGGAGGTCCTCGGCTCTCTCCCTTCGGTGCTGACTGGCGAACGTCCCTCGGGGCTCTCCTTTCAGCTGGTCCCATGCTGTTATCGAGGTTTCATTATTCTCGAACCAGTGTCGCGCCGTGTCCTCAAGGGAAAAATAAACGTTTTGCAGACTTTGTTCGGAAGTCCATTGGTTGTGCAGCGCCACCCGTTCGTATTGCTTCAACCAGTCTTCGACGTCTTCATAGATCTCGCCGTGGAAGAGCGTCGGCGTACGAGGGGCGACGTGCAGGTAAACGACGGGGGTGCTGCTGTGGTCTGCGTCGTCGATGAAGCCATCGTCGTTATCGCTGGCCTTGTCCTTGCCGGGAGTGGTCCGAGTTCAGGAGCTTGTCCTTGAAGACGGCGGCTGGCACGATGCTCCGACTCTTCAACGGAAGGTCGTCGGGAAATGGGGCTTGCTGAGCGAGTTCTTGTAAGAGTACGTTGCACGGGTTTCATACCCCGCACCTCCACCAGAAATGTCACGAACGGAGGTGACATGAAGACGAGCAGTGAACTGAAAGATAAAGGTTTAGTGGGTGAACTTGTGCCAACCAAAAATAAAGAAGGAAAGAACGCCGAGGCACCAGAAAAGCCGGCGGCGATTCGGCGGTGAAACAGAAAGCACGAGCGAGACTGACTCGACAAGGTCGCGGGTAGGTGCTTATCTACAACGCGTCAGTATCTCGAAAGTTGGGCAAAGAAGGCTCGAGCGTCGCGCGCTCGGGGCGAGGATGAACTGGCACTTTTGAGAACAACAAAGCAGAGGGAAAGTTACGTCTGGTGCGAGAATGAACGGGAATCTTCTAGGAGACCGTAACCGATAGTTGCTTTCTCGGCTCTGCGGGCGGCAATATGAGAGTTTAACTATTCAGAAAACAATTTGAGGTTCGAAATTCGTTTTCTTGCTGCCCGAAAACCGGCGACCGAGAACTGGCCGGTTTGAGTCACCCTCACTCTCTTCTCCGTGGTCTCGTGCCGTTGTGCATAGTTTAGACACAACCATCAAATATAATCAAAGTCGTCTGTCATCAAAGAAACACACTCAATATTAAAAATAAAAAAATATGCTACCCATTTTTGTCACTTCTTAAACGCTGCGCATACGTTGATTAAAAAATAAGACATAAAAGTTGTACAGTCACGTGACTTCCGAATACGCTCTCTTTCTTTATATCCCTTCTTCCTCCCCAGTTCAGTTTAGGTTTCAGTATCGATCAGTTTTTTTTTTACTTTATTAGAAATATACGTGACGCTGAAGCAAAGTATTGATTGGTTACTCTTCTGACACCATGTAAAATCGCCTGGCAATATTTTTACTTTTTCTTTGGGGGGGGGGGAGGAGGGGGGTGAAGGGGAGTGTGGTGCTGTTGTCTCATTAAGCTTAGATTTTAAGAGTGGAACGCGATAGCGAAATATATAAACATATGAACTCCAGCTCGTTCTCAACCCGTGTAAGCGTGCCTTGCGTGGCCCAGCGTTCTTCTATTGCTGGCGCTTGTCGTGAGCGGACGATAGGATGGCCAGCTTCATTGGAGCGGTGATAACGGTACTCGCGGGCCGCGGTTCCTCGGCTGCTGATAACTATCGCGCAACCCTGCTTCCTCTGCCTTCAAGAGTAGTCACCGCGAACTCTTTATTTTTACACTGCGACGTAACCGGACGTCCGTACCTTATTGACGACTCTCGAGACGAAGTACAGCGACTGAAAGTACTCACCGATGTGGCAGCATTCCGTACTTCTCGAATGAACCACGTCTGGATTGTCACCTTCCAGTTTACGACAGCAAAAAACCAACTGCTTGCGGCCAAGGAGCTCCCCATCAAAGGCAAGCGTTGTTTTCTCATTGACCACCAAAACTCAGAGCTTCGCATAAAGACTTTCTGGGTCTATTTATTTGTGTCCGACGACACGCTTCGCCGAGCGCTAGAGCAGTACCGCAGTTTTCACGAAATCACCCCCCAGGCGGGGAGGGCCCACGGTTTTCAGGGGATACAGTCGACGACAAGACTGGTCTAAATCACCCTGAAAGAGGGCGTCACAAAAGGAGACGTCCCTCACCAACTCCTTCTCTTCGGTGGCACACCTCTCCTCCTGGTGCCCGTACGCGCCCCATTGTGCCTCCGGTGCAAAAAAACTGGTCATGTTAGGAAGGACTGTATCCCTCGCTGTGAGGACTACCATCGATATGGCCACACTAGGACCGATCGCGTCAGAATCAACGCAGCTGCAACAAGTGGACCACTTCTCGATGAGAACCTCAACATGCTGCCGGACGAAAGGGAAGCAGAACAAGCGGCGAGAGCGGGCACCACCGAGTGTAACCCACCTGCGGCCCAGCTGACCAGCGGCATGCTTCTAAACACCACCAGGTGCAACCATTCCGCGGCCCCGCCCTCCAGGGGCACGTCTGTGGCCTGTTGCCGACTCGCTGCAATTCTCACGACGACAAGGCACATTCACTCCAGTGCGAGCCAGCTGTGGCGCCGGCGCAGCGTCCATCGGTTATGCCACTGTCAACGGTCGCTGTTGCCTTCTCGGCGAACTTTAGTCTATACTTCGTTTCAGCTTGGGTCCAGACACAGCCGATGCTACAAGCGCGAGCATGTGACCCTGAACAGTGCTTGCACTGCACGAGCGCGCGTGCTTGGCAGGGACGCTGAAAGCCCGCGGAACTCGCGCTTGTAGCATCGGCTGCGTCTGGACCCAAGCTGAAACGAACTATAGTAATTTCTTCGTGGATTTGGGGTGGTGCATCCAGCATACATGATCTTCTTTCACGTCCACAAGGAGCTCGTGCTCCCAGTGGAAAAGCTCGTGAAAAATGGTATTGCGTATTCTTGCTTACAGACAGCGTTGACAAAAACCTGTTTTCATAAGATGAAAGAAAGCTTCTCAGCACAGGTCGCTAGACTCACAGACTCTAATTTCTTTTTGACACAGTTATTACTTTAGCTTGTGATAAGGTGACTCGGAATATCAAGAGTGATTCCAAAAAACCTGACAAAAAAAAACGCCAAGATAGACAAAAAGAATGTCGCGGTTATTCCTTATATCCATCGTCTTTCACACGGGTTAAAGGGTGTCGGTTCGAGGTATGGGGTCAACGTAATTTTTTCAGCGCGTAACAAACCAAGCAGGATTATATACATGGTTAACAAGCGTGCTGGTAGGAAAAGTAAGCCAGAACTTTTTGGAAGTCGCGTCAAGCATGGCATGAAGTTCGTGTTCTGTGCCAAGGGGACTGTTTATGAAATACCTTTTTCATGCGGTCAGTCATATATAAGTCAGACTGGGCGTTACCTCAACATTCGTCTACGCGAACACCACAGTTCATTAAACGGTAGCGCGTACTCCCATTTAGCTGTTCACTGCCGTGAGTGTGGTTGTGAGCCAAGATTAAGTGACACAAACGTGCTGTTTAAACACAAAGATCAGCTATCAAGGGAGTTTGTAGAAGCTTACCATATAGCAAAACGAAAACCCGGGTGCGTGAGCCAACCATCCATCAACCTAGTGGAAAATGAGATAGTTTTTTTGGACATGGGTTGACCAGAGAATTGAAGATCGAAGAAAGAAGAAAGGAGGAAGAGGCCTCACTAGTGAAAAAAGTAATTTGTATAAGAAATTTCTCGTGTCCAATAAACACATATGAATCATACAAGGTATATAAGAACATATGAGAACCATATGAGAACTACGTAAGAACTATATAAGAACTATATAAGATATATGAGAACCATATGAGAAAGTTATAAGAAACTGCTCAGAAGTTTCTTATATGGTGCTTGTGTGTTCTTATATATCTTATATAGTTCTTACATTGTTCTTATATGGTTCTTATATGGTTATTATATGTTCTTATATATCTTGTATGATTCATATGTGTTTATTGGACACGAGAAATTTCTCATACATATAAGAATTTTCAATAGGGGGACGCGATGACTTATTAGTGTGCTAGTGTGTTTTAGTGTGCTGGTGTGTTTTAATTTGATATCGTTTATAATGTTACGCGCTTAATGGCGAATGAATGGTGGAAGAGGAAAAAGATGCAGCAATCCTCACGTGAATTTCTCTGTATCTCTTCTGAGTAGATAGTTGATAGTCAGCGCCTCGTCTGTGTGTTCTCTTCTTGTCCGTATTATTCGCGCTGTTTTTCAAAATAGATTCATACCAACTCGCCCAACTTTCCATTCTAGTAAGCTTTATTTCTACTACAAAGGGCTCTTTTCTATGTTCCCCTCATCTTCTTTCGGACCCTTCATGTTTATCTGCCCCTTTGGCTAATGCATAGGCGCCATTTTACCGCCCAAGCACGCACCGAGTGCGGGAGAGCATCACGCGCTGACACATTCAGGGCAACAATGGATGTCTTCACCGTGAGACAGACAGACTTGAAGGCACCCTAGGCCACACGGATGAGTGCCGCCATCTAGTGGTTGAACTAATGGCTTGTTCAAGATGGCCGCCGTGGGACCGCCGCCTTAATGTCAATTTTTAAACTTGTAATGTTCGTAGTATATTTCACTTTGCCGATAATCCCCCATCATGTAATCTGACCGAAAAGACTCCTTTGAGGTAAATAGATGAAATGAAGTTGTGACGAGCCGCAAAAGACAACTCGTGCGAAAAGAAAGGAAAGACAGCTCCGGTGCCGCGCGTGCGAGCGCAAAAAAAAGAGAGATAAAAAATAAAAATGAAAAATAAGTTCTGCATGAAATCTCGGAGGTTGACGTGTCTTTCCTGAGCTCGGAGCCCATTTCTCTAGACGACCACAACGAATGGTCACATATGGCGCCCGAACGCGGACCCGGGTCTTCAGGAAATTCACGCAAACCACCTATGTGGGGACGGCGCTCACTTCGACGAGGTCTCCACCAACCACTGTCGCCTGAACGGCCAAGGTTTCAAGGTAACTCCAAGATGGCGGAACGTTCCATCGAAGCTTTCCGAAGGCTGGATGACGACACCAAGGACGCCGCATACCAATCAGTCGTCAGCGACACGGAGACCTTGGAAGCCAAGGTGGATCAGCTACGCCTACAGCTAGCAGAGCTCAAGAACGCGACCTCTTTGCAACCGATTGACCGGCTGGAGGACATATCACGCCCTTGCGAAGACGCCACCAACAGACAGCTACAGACAACAGAGAATTTGATCTGCGGATCTGCTGGCGCCTGTCGTGGTTCGTCTTGATCAGCTCGAGGCAAAGATGAGGAGAACTTCGTCGGCAGAATCGCTGTGCAGCGCGATCTCTATCGAGGACGTTTCCGAGAGCAACTCCGCCAAGAAAAAGAGGCCCAAGGCACCCAAGAAAAAAGCTCCTGTTCAAGCTGAGTCAGCCGCAGATACTGCAGTCACACCAGACCGGCCGACAAAGTCGCTGACCAACGTGGCTGTCAGCTGGGTTCCTCAGCTAGGCAAGGACATCATCGCCTGGTTTCACCAGATGGACTTCTGGTTCCAGACGTTTAAAGTCGCACCAAGTGAGGCCATTCCATTGATTGTATTCAAGGTACCATCTAAGGACTTCATGTTGGTGAGGTACCACCTGAAGACAACTAAGGTAACGACGTGGGAGCAAATGAAGACCGCTTTACGTCGTCGTTACAACCTAGAAAACGAAGTTGCAGCGAAACAGAAGATGTTCGGCGCAAGTCAGCGTTCGGGAAACTCCTGGGGGGCTATGTTGCACGTTTAGGACTCCCAGGAGACTAAGGAGAAGGAAGTGACGTAGGTGTGAATGAACGTATCTTAGCAACACCACGCATCGCGGAAACTCACCGTGATCAGCGACTCCACCAATCAACATCCAAAGAGCGTTGTTGACGTCACTTCTTTCTCCCTAGTCTTCTGGGAGTCCAAAACGTGCCACATAGCCCCCAGAACAGACTTCGCCTTCCGCAAACTGGAGATCATCGACGAGTGCAACGATCCAGAGACGGAGGCGGAGAAATGCAGGGTTATCCTGGCAACACTGTCTGACAAACCACGAAAGCACTACTTCGACAGACTCTTTGCTTCGTTGGATGGGTTGCTGGACTCATTCCTGCGCCTCTACCAGGTAGTCTTCAGCCAACCAAAGACACCGGCATTGACTCTAGCTGCAGAGCCAGTTCAAGCTGCGCAGGCAACCAAGAAAGCGTCCTCCTTCCCGCTCTTGAAGCAGGACCGGGCGCCGCCTCGTGAGAACGCGGACAACGGCCATTCTCAGCAGCCTCTTTCTCCACGCGAGAAGCAGGAAAAGCAGCACGTGTCTCCTCAATGCCCGTCAAAAGCATCGCAAAATTTTCGGCATTCTTCGTTTCGTCACCCGGAAGTTCGTCCGCTGTGCCTCAATTGTAAGAAGAGCGGCCACTTCGTCACGCGGTGTCGGCAGGAGCTCACACCAAAATTTTTAGAGTGGCAACAGCGCTTCGAGTCCACTGCAGCACCGACGCAGGGAAACGACAAGCGGATGCCTCTGACGCCTGCGAGAGGTCATCAGTAGTTCGGCGCATCCTATGTTGCGCAGCAGTGGGCACCAAAACAATTAAGGTTCAACTGAACGGACAGCCTCTGACAGCTTTTTTGGATTCAGGGACAATGAGAAGTATCATCAACGTTTTCATCGCCGACCAGTTGCACCTTCTGATTCAACCTTCTTCCATCCGTCTCCATGGTACAAGTGGTCAATCCCTCACAAACCTCGGCGAAGCGACTGCCAGTGACAGCTGACGGACAGACGCTGAACCAGGCATTCATTGTGGTCCCACATCTGGAGGAGGAAAAGTTGCTCCTTGGTGACGATTTGCTGACAGCGTGGAAGGCCATGATCGATTGGGCTGCAAACAGCTTCTCGATTCCTCCGCCTACGACATGTCATAAGGTCATCTTGGTTACGGAGCAGCTGATACCTCCGCGGTCCCGAAAGCTTGTTCAAGCACGCCTGAAGAATCCTGTCCGAGGACAATCAACGAAGATAGAGGTGAGCGGCACAAAATTGTTCTACGAACGCCACTGCCTTCTAGTTGAACCCATGCTTATGGATAAGACCAAAAGCACGTTCTACGTACTCCTGGCCAACCCGTCATCTCGGCCAGTGGCTCTACCCTCTGACGCTACTGTCCAAGTCGCTAAGGGGGCTCACAAGTGTCTAAGACATCGAGCTTAGCAACGACGAAATTACGTCCATTTTAAGTTGCTCAAGCCTGCCTTCGCCGGATGACCTGAATCGCCCGAATGCTTTGGAAATCGTCAGCCCTCAACATCAACCGCTAACGGCTGAGGGAGTCACGTTCAACATTGGTTCAACGCTGGCACCTGAAGAGCTTCGAAAAGTTCAAGTGTTTCTTGCGAAAAACATGGCTTGCTCCGCGCGAACCAGCACCGACGTTGGAAACTGTTGGCTTGAGCAGCACTCCGTTCCAACAGGTAATGCGAAACCTATCTCCCAGAGACCACGTCGACTGTCGCCGGCGCAGCGTGATCTCGTCAACGCGATGATCAAGGATCTCATCAATGCCAAGATTGTGCAACCATCGCGGAATCCGTGGGCATCCCCCTTGGTCTTAGTCACGAAAAAGGACGAATCAACACGAATGTGCGTCGACTGCAGAAGCATCAAAGCGGTCACTGATGACACTGTCTACCCCTTTCCGCGAATTGAAGTGCCTCTACCCGATGACTGAACTTTTGGAATTTGTAGTGTGTGCACTTGTTTATAGGGTGTCTTCTCATTTAGCATTTTTTATGTACATATTTATTCACTCGCGTGCATATTTCAGAGCGCGGTATTTGTTTAATGTTGTTTTGTTTTTGCCTCATGAAAGCGCAGTGTCGGGTCGACAGTTTCTAAAACCCCGGCATGTGACGAACCGCAAAAGACGACTCGTGCGGCTCGTGTGAGCCCGGTGAGCCACGGTGCCGCGCGTGCGAGCGCCAGGAAAAAAAAGATAAAAAATAAAAATAAGTTCTGCATGAAATCTTGGAGGTTGACGTGTCTTTCCTGAGCTCGGAGCCCATTTCTCTAGACGCACACAACGAATCGTCACAGAAGTGAAAGATTGTTGCTATGGTAACCGAGGTTCACGCAACGCGTTGTAGCGTAACCGAGGAAGCCATTGTGCATTCGGACACCTATTAAAAATAAATTGTATTTTGTAGTTTATAAAAAGCTGTCCCCAAAGTACTACGAAGTAGAACTTAGTTGTAGAGATCGATGCGAGAGAGTTTCACTGATACACCGAAGTAAAAAAACAGCGGACTGATTTGGTACAAGTTTGGAAGCCTATCATGCAAGGAATACGATTGGCAAAACAAAGACGCATAATACGAGTAAAGCCTTTTGCTAACCCTGTTACGCGACCACTGAATCCACAAACAAATATGACAAAAAGCAAACAAAGAAATATCGTTGCAAAAAAGCGCCGCAAAATCAACGGGATTGAAGTCATGTAGGTATCAAAAGGAAGTGATTAGAAGGTGATTGCATTCTTTTTTAATATAAACGCATAACTGTCCGTGAAGAAAGTTTTTGTACGAAAGTACTAAATGATTAGAGTGGGCCAGTGTTACAAAATACCGAAAATATAATGCGCAAAGTGAACGGTAACGACATAAAGTAGACGGGACAGCTCTATTGGAATGGACATAGAATGGGTTCATGTCCTTGTCTATCGCTTTGCGATTTATATTTCCAGTTTGCGCAGAAGTATTGAGAAAATGAAGGCGTACGTATAATTAATTACTCTTTGTGTAGATGGAAGTTTTAAAAATAATACATTTAGATCATAACTTGCATTGGATTGTCTTCGAAATGGCAAGGAGCGTCCAAGTAAGAGGGCCTAGCCAGGTCCTGGAGTTTGGTACTTAGAAGCGCCGGCGAAGAGAGGACAGCGTCCGCAAGCGTCGCCGTCATCGCGGCGTCACTAAAGCTGAGGTGTGCTCAGGGAGCGAGAGAACGTGCGTCCGCCCGCATCCACCTCCGCTGCTGTGCGCCGCCGCCAGGATCGCGGCGAGCGGCCGCTTTGTGCGGGTGTGACGTCACTAGCCGTAACTCCATGGGACGAAACCGAGACGCGATAAGCACACCGGTTGGAGACACGCCCGCGGCACAGTCGGGGATACTAATCTCGCAGCTGTCTGTCGTTAATCTGGTGTTCGCGCGAAACCTGCGCAGTGCTGCTGGTGTTAATACCTGATTTTGATCGGTATAAAATGGTGATCTTTCGTTTAATTGCGCTGGCTGACTGCCTCGAACTCGTCTGGACTCTTGGTTACGTCTCGGCGGCCAGTGACTTCCCCCTGCTAATGCCACAAGTGCGACCAACTGAGGTAAATATTACGTCGATTTCGCAGTCTTCGCGCTTTTCTTCCTTCTGACTGCCGCCTGCGTACTCGCTGAGAGGATGGAAAAGCTGCGGGTGGAGTTAAGGGCTGTCCCGCGTGCATCGCGAGCTCGGTATGTTCGTTAACGCTTCGGCGTCTCGTGATCTTGCAGCCCAAGCACGACGGAAGGCAGCAAGCGCGGGCTGAGGCGGGCGCTCGAAAGAAACACCGTTCCCGTCTAGCTGTGACTGCAATCACTGACAGCTAGCTTATTGCCTTCGTGCTTGTTTCGCAAGTCCTTTCTTGGTCTTCTTATCGGAAAACGCCACGAGCTCGTTGGTGACGGAGTCGTCATTATTTCTTAAGGTGACTATATAAACCTTACCAACAAATATCACGTAGTAAAAAAAAAGGAACAAAAATGCCGAGTTGATAATGGGCTGTGGACGCACGCAAGGCATCTGATATTACACCACAAAAAAAGAGCGACTGCGTGCTCTTCGAACGCGTTCACCAGGTTAGTAGACCTGGAGTTCTAAACCATAGCCTCCGATATACTGACAAAGGCTGGCAGATCGCCACGAGAAGCGGCCGCTGAAATGAAAAATGATTATCTACGTTAATGCGAATAGCATCAAACGGTGCGGAGTTATGCGCGTTCGTCAGGTGGCCGGCACACTCTAGATACGCCAGCCCACTCTTGAGGCGATTCTAAATTTGTTGACACTTTCACAGCCCTGCGCACGATCTCCGCAGCCCAGCACGTGCGTTTGTGTCACTTAGGAAGGCGAGCAAAGCACGCGCCATACGCACAAACACTCAAAATGGTACCGACCAGACTTTCTCGCGTCTCAGCTAGTCTCAACCAACGGTACTCTAAACGGTTGTTTATATCTTTACCATAGGACGCGCTTTACAGCGCTGTCACAGCTACCGGTGCGCGCGCGTTCCATGCACGAGGGCTCATTCCGCTCTCGTGAGGCTGAGCACGGCCGCTACATCACCCTCTCCCGAGCGCGGGAGAGGGTGAGCTAGCGGCCGTGCTCAGCCTCACGAGAGCGGAATGAGCCCTCGTGCATGGAACGCGCGCGCACTGCAGCGTGACAGCGCTGTAAGCGCGTCCTATGGTAAAGATATAAACAACCGTTTAGAGTGCGTTGAATGACTGCCTTCATAGCTCTGTGGTTAGCGCGTCTGCCTGCTGATCAAAGGGTCAACGGTTCGAATCCCAGCCGGCGCCGGTCTTTTTTATTTATTTATCGACCCGCGGCGTAAGAGGTTAGATAGGCAGATAGATAGATAGATACATAGGCGAAAAGTGCGTGAAGTATCCAAAGAATGCTATTCGCATTAAAAAAAGGTGGAGCGGCAGACAACGGGTGAGAGGAGAGCCACGTGACTGGCGCCCCGCTGTGGCGAGACGCCGAACACACACTCCTCCCGAGCGAACAAATGTGCTTCGGGTCCGCGCCGCTGCAAAAGCTGTGCGCTGACGTCCAGGTCCCCCGAGAAATGGCTCTTTGATTTTCTGTGCTATGAGATCCTCGAGCTCCAAATCTGCGACCGGGCACTCTATGGCTCCGTCGTCGAAGCGCCACGCTTTGTGAGTATAGAGGAGGCTGTGGTCAAACACAAAGTAGGAACCAAAATTTCGCAAAACGTGCCGATTGGGCGCCGGCGAAAAAAAACGGGAGGTCATCGTTCCGATAGCCGAATCGGTGCGCTCTGTGAGCTCCGGCCCCAACTTTGCGTTGGACGAGTTTAGAGCCCCAGCGCGCAGAAGGGGATACGTTTGCACGTACGGCCTGTGGCCTTCGCCATCTTGCTGCGGGTGGAGTGTATCGTCCGATCGTCGAGCATTGATGAGGCCGTGGGTACGCCTCGGCAATGCTTGACTATCGGACGATCTACTCACACCAGCGGCAAGATGGCGGCGCCCGGAGGTCGTATAGTACTTGCATACGTCTATAGACATTTCAAAAAGTCGCCTTCTGCGTGCCGCCATCCTTGTCTGCTGGGCCGTGGAAGGCCTTCGAAGCATGCGCTAGCTGTAGCTCTGTTGTGCGGTATTTATATCAGACGCTGCGCATGCGTCCGTAGCTCAGTGACTAGGCATTTTTTCGCCGGGGTGATAGGAACAGGAATGGTCTTATACGGGGAAAACAAACGCATGACGTGCGCAAAGAGCAGACGAACTTGCAGGCCGTATACCACAGAGTTTTGTTACTGGTAACCGCGGGCTGATTTGTATATTTGTCTATACTCGTTTTTGCTGAGTTAACCTGAGTTAAACCTGAGTTAAAAAAAGAGGACCGGCTTCTTGCGGAGGTTTGCTAATTTCCCCCCTGTATGAAGAGAATTAAAATATATGTGGGTGCATTTTAGACTAGATATATGTTAGGTTATCAAGAAGTACGCGTTCCAAATGCCAAAAGCACCGCTTATTCCTCTGACAGCCAACTCTTGTAAGGACTACTTCTCGCGGCGTACGAAAAATGCGCAAAGCTTCCTTTTTTCTTGAAGTGAAAACGAGTATAGAGCCGCGAGCATCTCGCTCCGCGGTTAATGGACTACGGCGTCAGCCAATGACAACGTCGAAGAACCAATCGCAAAGCGTGAACATATTAGGCCACGCCTCGTGGGCGTGGCCTAATGGTACGTGGTTTGCACTGACCTCACATTAGCGGCCATTGTGAGGGACCTTGCCTGCTTGCATACATTCCGCTGTGTATATTTCACTCCACCGAATTCGTTTTCTTTTTGTCTTTTTCTTGTCAAAGAAGGAAGTTTGGTGCGGTTTGATGATGGCATATGTGCAAGCCATGCGTAGCAATCTGATAATATTTGGTTTGATATTCAGCGAGATTCGCTTGCATCCGTTTACCCGTTTGGCTATTGCCCACGTTTAGCTCGAAACCTGAAGCTGGAGTTGGTTTAGCAACTCACTAGTATTGCACACCCCTTTTCGTGCACAGTGTTCGGCTTTTACTACCGCGGTGCATCTGCACGTGGATTCCAGTTGTGAAACTCAAGCACACATGCAGATGAGCGTATTTAGGACAGCATATGTTCCGTCTGGAATGAACATGAATGGGAATCGGGCCAGGTAGCGTACATTAAAAGTTAAACAAAATCAAAAAGAGCACACAAAAAACAAAAACGCAGGCAAAATAAATGAGTAAACGATTTTTACACGAGAAAACAAGCATAGGTAGCAGTAGACGGCTTTGCTTCTCGAGTCATATAACTGCGTATCTTTTTCGTTTTTAGTTTCTCGGATTGTTAGATTTGCATAATGTTTAAATATCCCATTGCAGGTACACCCTAGCCTGCTGTGATAACGCAGAAACAGACAGGGGTGACTTCATTTTTTTATTTTTTCTATATACCCAGCTCGAAACCTGTAGGTCTTGTTCAATATGAGCTGAAGCAGTCCTCTATGCTTCTTTGACGTGCTTGACAGTTCCTTTGTTTAGAGAAATTGTGTCTAAACTATGCTTTGTCTCATCCTACGGTGGACTAAAGGCCAAAGCCACGGGCCGCCAGGTCCAATCACGTTCCACGCTATACTTGACACGCTTAACATTGATTAGGGGTGGACGAATAATGCTTAAATCCAAAAGCGCCACATCATTTTTATAGCTTCGACGCTGCAAAGAGCCTATATGTCGTGGCTTTCGTTGCGATGTAAAATTGTTGAGTCACGCAGTGCTCCTCGGTTCGAACCACTGTGCACCCCTCCCTCATCAGTGATCCGAGATGCGGGCACCGATACGTGCATCGAAGCGAAATACGGCACAATCTCTAAGTGGCTCGTGATTGGATCTGGCGGTCCGTAGCTGCTGCCTTTAGTCCATCGTAGGGTGAGACGAAGTATAGGAGTGTAATGAACTTGAAATCCTCTACTTTGGACTTTGACAAATTGAGAGACGGTAGATCTTGTGGGTGTTCAGCAGACGCAGAAAAAGACCGGATAGTACACTTTGTTGTCTTTAGTGGTACGCTGTATCGGCATAGCATTAGGGAGGAAATTCAACCGTTGCGCCCCTAGCAGCTCAGTTGAGTCCTGAAGGCACGGAGACAACTCAGCGCTCGCCTGACGTCGACGAACGCGTTCGGCTTTGGCTCGACTTCAATCAAAGGAGCATCGATCGCACGCGCGTTCAATGCACACGCTGTGCTTGTGTCCAAATCGTGCACCGCGCTCGATTCAGGAACGTGACGTAAAAAATTATGTCCAACAGGCCTTGTGTTGGGCAAACACCGAGCTGTGTGTAAGACAAGCTGGACGTATTGTTCGGTTTCGTCGCCATTAAGGCTGAACTCCATGGGACGAATATGCTGCGAATAACCGACGAATTTTGTACGGCGGCTTTTGCACAGCGCGTGGAATCAACACAGTGGCTGCTATGTCGCGCGCAAAGCGAGCGTGCCGTCGGGCGGCGTTCGCCAGTTATTCGTCGCATAATTCGTTCCATGGAGTTCAGCCTTTAGATTTGTGTCTGCACTTGGAAAGGAGCGTGCTTTACAGAAAGCGCAGCTGGTTCAGCGCGGAACACGTGTGTCCTTCGGTACATATAAGTTTTGGTCCATATACGTACTAGAATGTATACAGTGGTTCCAATACTTGTACGGAACGCGCGAACTGCGTGTCATCTCGTGAAGCGTTATACTGCAGCTGCAGCCAAACAGCGGCTCCGCATTACCTAGCGCAATGCAACAGCAAAAGTATGTGGGCCACTTGCTCGAGGCCGAAATCGCGGCACAGGGGCACTGCTGCAATTTTTAGAGCGCAGCTCTTATGCGTCCGTTTCCGCTTTGAGTGGCGTCGCCGTCGGCGTAACCGCGCGCGTTGCATCACGGGACGTCACTGTTTCCCCGTTAAATTTAGCGGGGAACTGAATTGGTGTTGAGGTCACGTGACGTCAATTTTCCCGCTAAATCTAGCGGAGAAGCTGGATGTGTTTATAGGTGACGTGACACGAAGTCATGTGACGCCATTTTCCAAACTAAATTTTAGCGGGGAAATTGAATTGGTGTTGAGGACACGGGGCGTGAATTTTCCAGCTAAATTTAGTGGAGAACCTCTGGAAGGAGGGGAGGGTATGGAGGGGGAGGAGGGGAGGGTAGGGAGGAGGAGGGGAAGTCACGGAAGAGGAGGGGAGAATACGGACGAGGAGGGTACGAAGGAGGAAGATGACACGGAAAGAGAGGAGGGTGCAGAACCAGTATGCGAGGAGATTGATCTATATTTGTGCATATGCATATATTTCTTTCTCAAATTGGTTAGCACGGTACTATGTCGCAAAATCAAAATACCTCAAGAGGTGCGCTCTAATTGCGCGTTCCAGAGATTTGTGAACGTCTTTCAGTTTTATCATTCCGCAAAAACGACGCACGACCGGGCATATCTGACTGTCAAAATCGTCATGTCCAACAACTAACGAGTTTAACAGCAGCAGTCAACATGGTCGTTGTTCCTCTCTAGTGGATGATTTACTGCATCTGTATTGTCCTTTTCTGTGCATATTAGAACTGCTCACTGGGTTTGTTGCTTGTAAACCAATCTTGTTGCTGCCAATATCTTTAGAGGGCTGCTAAGATCGCCAGAATCCTATTTTTGGGCTGTTCACCAGCAGTCCAAATGTGTTTCTTAGCCCTGAGACATGTTGATTTGCACCCTGAGGGTGGAAATCCTTTTTGCGTGCATGTCACGAAGCCACTGGTTCGGCCTCCATCATTACAGCGCTCCCGAGAGATACGTTAGTTCCTGTGTTCAATATTCCTAAGTAGGGCCACCACTGTATACATCCTTTTGCGTGAGTGCCCTGTATATTTTCAAAAAAGGGAAGCTGCAAATGTCCAGAATCTTGCAAAGGAACCCCGCGAATGCACTGCCTGTGACGGTGGTTCCTTTAGGTGTATGTGCTCTTGTTTGGAATTTTAAATTTGCTTGCAAATGAGCGCAGTTCAGTCCTCATACCTGCACTTGAAATCTGAGCAGCTGAGGCATATTATATTCCATACTCTCATTAATTAGCCGTAATTGTTGCGTAGCAGTACGCGAGAGTTAGCATATTCCCCAGATGTTGATGAGGAAATCGTCGCGTAAAATCACCGCGCGCGAGAAGAAAAGTGCACAGAAATCGTGGGCTCGGAATTTCGACGGTAAAACAGACAACATCCTTGATAGCTGCAAGCCTGTGCACGCGTATCGGATTACAATTTTAGGGGCGAAGCTCCTTAAGGCGTGGGTCTGTCCCTCCTAGTTGTGGGTATGTAGCCACTTCGAGGTTTAGTTTATGAATGGCTCAAGAGATGGCGTGTTCCGGAATTAACTTTATGTAGAGATGACAGATGGCGCTTAGCTCATGTTATAAAAGGCACTCGCTCTTGGCGCTGCTCGTAGTTTAGCTGGATGGAGGCAGTAGACAAGGCTGCGGAGCGGAGAGCGCGCAAGGCGGCGGCAGCGCGCGCTCGCAGACAGAATCCAGCCGTGCGAGAGCGAGAGGCCGAAGCATGTCGTCAGGCTGCGCGTCGACGCCGCCAAGATCCGGCCGTGCGAGAGCGGGAAGCCGAATCGCGTCGTCAGTCTGCTCGGCGACGCCGCCAAGATCCGGCCGTACGAGAGTGGGAAGCCGAAGCGGCACGGCAGCGTCGCCAAGATCCGGCCGTACGAGAGCGGGAAGCCGAAGCGGCACGGCAGCGGCGCCAAGAGGATCTGCAGAACGTCAGGGAACGGGAAGCGGCAAGAAAGCGCGCGTATCGGCAGGCAGACCCCGATGCAGCGAGAGCTCGTGAGGCGTCTGCAAAACGCATCAGGCGAGCTCAGCCCGAAGGTGCCGACGCGCGGTTTAAGCGAGACTTTCTAGACGTTTCGTTCGGCCATAGCTGTGGTGTGTGTGATAGATTGTGGTTCTCAAACAGTCTAGTCACAATATCTTCCATAAAGAACGACCAGGCTCGCGCCAATGCCATCGCCGTGCTGCAGCGCGAGTTCCCTGCCAGCAGCGGTGAGTACAAGATTTGCTATAGCTGCAAGGATTCGCTAGTGGCGGGAAAGGTGCCTCCAATGAGCGTATCTTACGGCTACACGTACCCACCCAAACCGGATCACTTACCTCCTCTGAACCTTGTGGAAGAACGACTGATCGCTCCTCGTTTGCCGTTCATGAGCATAAGGCGGTTGACGCACGGTAATGGACAGTATGGCATCAAGGGGCAAGTGGTTAACGTTCCGATAAACGTCCCCACCACGGTGCAATGCTTACCTCGGAACATTCCGGACGACGTGGCCATCGACGTTCATCTCAAGCGCCGGCTCGTGTGCAAACCGTCGTATAAGAGGGGTCTCGTTAAGAAACGTAACATCCACGAGTGGCTCAAACATCTCGAGCATTCTCCGTTATACAAGTACCTCAAAATCAAAATTGATTGGAGGCGCCTCGCAAACGTGCAAGACGACGGCGCCGTGGACGACGACGAGATCGAGCCGGCGCCGGAGGTTACCGATCTTCTCTAAATAATAAAACTTGATTTGTATACACACACACACAGTGTTTCTCACGTCTTTACATGGCGATGAGTGGGCGAATTAACGGAAGAATCGCTGGTTTACCGACGATTCACTCCGGAGCTTCGCCCACTCATCATCATTCACCACGTGGATATGCTGTGACTTTTTTCTGTGTTGAGCACGCGTCCACAGAGGCCCGTAATCTGCAGCTTATGATCAAGTTCGCCTGAAGCTCGTGCCGTCACTTTGAGCGCGAATTAAGCACGTGCCAACTGGGCTCGCAATCCGCAGCTTACGATCTACGAAAAGTCCCTAATAGGGGGTATTCACTGGCCGCCATATTTGAGGTCACTGTTTAGAGCGCATGCTCAGGAACGAGCTCACATTGATAGGCTGTCAAGACCGGCAATCTTGATGGTGCGGGGTGCACGTTGCATAATAACTGTGGAAGCCAGCCATCAGCACGTGCTCAGCATTAGCGCACACGGATATGGCCGCCAGTGAATACACCCTATAGGAACGTTGATGGCTCGCCAGAGCTCCGCGCTGCTTGCGTAGAGCTCTGGCGTTTCGTCACTTTGAGTGCGGATTGAGCACGATTGAGCCCGATATCAACGAGGCAAGGATAGCTCGGGCTCCAAGATATGCTTCAACAAAGATCCCGCTACGCGCGCTCAGCCCTCGCTCCGCTCTGCTTGGGGAAACTGAGTATACTATAATACGGACATTTTCGTAGATCCTTCCGAAGAGCTTTGCGTTGCTATCGCAGTGGTAGGAGCGGGAGCTCGTTCCATAACATCGCAGCTGATGATGTACGAAAACTCCATAAAAGGAACTTTTCGTAGATCGTAAACTGCGGATTGCGGGCCCCTGCAGGTGCGCGCTCAAATCCATGCTCAACGTGACGGCACAGGCAGAGCTTTTGCGAACGATCTACGAACGGGCCCTAATCTCAGGCCCGATCTTGCACGAAGCCTCGTCGGAAGCGCCGAGGGTTCGCCAGGCGACCGCTCCCCGGTCATCGTCGACCACCGCACGTCCGGCCTCGTCTATTGCGCCGCCGCATTGACTTTAGTAGACGATATTTAAAATAATGGCGTCGGTTGCTGCTGGCTTTAGACGCAGGGTTACCGTATGCGCCCATCCATGAGACGATTTTGTTGTCATGCTGACACTGTACCATAGCAGACGGACTTTTCCGAGCGGAAGGAGACGGCGGTGTGCTGTGATCAGGTGCGTGTTTCGACTGTTTAGAACTTAACGCTGATGGCTGATTTTCTCAAGCTCCTAATATGTTTACAAGCCTCACACAAACAAGCATGTTTTAGAGCGCAGCATTCAGGCAGCCGTTTCCGGGTTGAGCGGCGTCGCCGTCGGCGCAGCTGCGCGCGTCGTATTATAGGACGTTTTCCTACTAAATTTAACGGACAAATTTTCCGGCTAAAATTAGCGGAACAATTTCCCCTCTAAATTTAGCGCGGAAATTGATGTCACGTGATCGTAACACCAGTTCAGTTTCCCCGCTAAATTTAGCGGAGAAAATGACGTCATGAACTTCGTGTCACGCCGCCCATGAACACATTTAGCGGCAGAAGGAGAGAAGGAGGAAAGGATGAGGATGAGGAAGAGGAGGAGGAGGGAGAGAATGAGGAGGAGGAGGAGGAGGAGAAGGAGAGGCACATTTTCCCTTCCGTATACTTCCATCCTCTTCCTCAAGAGTCGCGTCTAGTTTCGTATTACAGAGATTTGTAAACGTCTTTTATTTTCAGCTCAAAATTTTAACTAAGGTTGTTTTTCTTGCGGTATTGATGTGCTTGAAAAGCTTCTGGCAGATGCCATCTTCAGATTTTGTGCGTCTAAAACGTGCTTTGCTCGCTTTCCGAATCCAGCAACACGCGCGTGCTGGCTTGTGGAGACCGCACGCTTGGTTATGAATTTTGAAACATGGATAGGTGTTTTCCACTAGCTTCCACGGTGCTGCAGCACTGCGCTGCCGTGAGAGCAGGTGGTACCATGTTGGGCCTCATTCGCACAAGGTCTCTTGCGACGGAAACGCCGAACGAAGCCGCGCGCTCGCGCAAGTGTAGCCTTGACGGCGCAGCGGAAGCTGGCATAGCCCTGGCAATACCGCACCGAAAAGTTGACGCCGACCATAGATACATTTATAGAGATTTTATGTTGGTCAGGGTTACCAAATGCTGACTTTTGTCGACACGTGCATGGTGGCTCACAGTGGGGAAAGCACAAAGTCGAGGAAGATTGACTTTCCACACCAACCTGCATACCTGGCGCTGTCACAGAAACCTTGGCATAGTGTGCCCACACCCGAGGTCGTTTCCATCTACTGAACCGGAGTCACCTGGTTTGTGGGTCGCGTTTGAAATGCAAGCAGCCGCGACGAAAGCATTGATCATCTGCAGGAGTGTACCATCTTTTCTCAGCGCGAATATTTTACCAGAAAAAAAATACATTATACTACCTCTCATGTGCGTGAGACAGTACGCCTCTACAACACCGAATCCTCCACTAGCTTTTGGGCCTTCTGTGCTCTGACGCGGGCGCATCGCGCTGTCGCGCATTCTCTCGGCGCCGAGGGAGAGAACCCGCCGATTCTGAGTCACACAACGTCCAACGCGTCAAAACATCCACCAAGTCAAAACATCCATTCGTGGATGTTCTGTCTCGACGGATCTATTGACGCGTTGGGCGTTTTGACTCGATTGGATGTCCTGACTCTATTGATGTTTTTACTCTGTGGATGTTTAGACCCGAATGAATGTTTATACTCGCATGGATGTTTTGACACGATGGATGTTCCGACTCTGATATCACGCGACCTACTGAGAGTTTTGATCCGTTGAATGTTTTATCTGTTTGCGTGGAAAACTGGCCGTTTTGTTTTATCGATTTTTGAGAGCGTGGTAAGCAAGGACTCTTTACATGAGTTCCCTGATGAACCTTATTCAATTATATTTCTAAAACTTTTACTCCGGCTTAACACAACATAGCAAAAAATAACAGAAAATGAAAGACGTTTACAAATCTCTGTAACTCGAAATTAGAGCGCAGCTCTTGAGGAGGAGAAGGGGACGGTACGGAGGGGAGGGTGTGCCCTCCTCCTCCTCCTTCGTACCCTCTCCACCTTTCATCCTCCTTTCTCTCCTCCTCCTCTCCCCTCCTCTATACCTTCACTCCTCCTCCGTACCCTCCCCTCCTCCTCCAACGTACCCTTCCCTCCTACCACAGTTCCCCTGATAAATTTAGCTGAAAAATGAATGCCACGTGACCTCAACAGCAATTCCATTCCCCGCTAAATTTAGCGGGGAATGGAATTACTGTTGAGGTCACGTGAATTATGTGTTTACCCAGTCACTGGTAAACACATTATGCCAGAGGTATACAAGGACGACACATGCAGGCTATGCAAGTCGGCCAGGGCGACGCTCTACCACATAGCCTGGGACTGTACAAGAAAACCGACGGAGGCCTCGCAAGAGAAATGTCTCCCACCGGAGATCAAGATGGCCATCCAGGCCGAAGATTACGATCAGCAAATTCAGGCTGTCCAGAAGATCCAAACGCTGCTCAAGAGGCAGGCTTGTTCAGAACCGTCTCAAGACGACGCAAGGATGACGTTAAGCCGCGTCTACTAGTGCAGTCTAGTACTTCAGGCACAATAAAGATGTTTCCCAACCAACGAACCGCTTAATCTAACGGAGAAATTGAATCTATTCATAGGTGACGTGGCAGCAAGTCGTGTGACGTGGTATTCCCCGCTAAATTTAGCGGGGAAACTCAATCAGCTTTGAGGTCACGTGACGTCAATTTTCCCGCTAAATTCCGCGGAAAATTAAATTGCTGTTAAGGTCACGTGACGTCAATTTTTTCGCTAAATCTAGCGGAGAACCGAATGTGTAATTAGGTGAAGCGGCACCAAATCATGTGACGTGATTTTTCCCGCTAAGTTTAGTGGGGAAACTGACTCAGTGTTCAGGCCACGTGACGTCAGTTTTTCCACTAAGTTTAGCGGGGAATTGAATTGCTGTTGAGGTCACGTGACGTCAATATCTGGCTAAATCTAGCGGACAAACTGAATTGGTTCATAGGTGACGTGATACCAAGTTATGTGACGTCATTTTACCCGCTAAATTTGGCAGGGAATTGAATGGTTGTTGAGGTCACGTGACATCAGTTTTCCCGCTGCGCAGTTACGCCGACGCCGTGAAACCGGAAGCAAGCTCCTAAGAGCTGCGCTCTAAAACACGTGGACGTTTCGGCACCTCCTCTTAGCCGTGGAACAGAGCTCTCTGGCCGTCACCATTTTGCGAATCGTGAGACCCCTATCAGCCAGAAGTTTCTTCCACCCACCTGAGCTGTGGAAACCTGTTCAGCGCGACTTCCCACCTTCATTGTGTATTCGGAGTTCGCCGGTTTTCTTGAAAGTTTTTACTTTATTTGCCTCTTCAGGATGCTTGCCCTTTGTGTGTTATCTTCCACTGTGAGAACCAGGGAATACCAGGGCTCGTAGCCTGCTCGGCCTTCGCAGGAAACGAACAAAGGGAGCGAACGTCAAGCAGCCCTCGATGCGTGCAGTTCGACGTCCTTCGAGCATTATTTCCGTTAGGTAATTTCCGAAGAGCCTTCCCGGCTATGTTCCGGGTCTTCGCGAAAAATAGAAGATAGGGTCGGGTCCGGGGTGTGGGGACGGAATAGACACGTTCGTTGATTAGCTTAGATGCTATGCAAAAAAGCAGCTCTCTTCAACACGTTCCCCCAAAGCACGCAGGATTTTGTCCGGTCGTCGTGAAGTGGCTATCGTCGACGCTATATTGGATATGCTGTGTTATTTGAGACCTTTCTCAAATACTGTTCATATAACCCGGCGCCGTGGGGTAAATACAAGATATGTTCGCTCAATGAGACTCGTTGATTTCATGTTGTGAGCGGGGAATGCCCATGCAGTTCGGATATCCTGTGGGGGCAAATGCTTTCGACAGCTAAGACCTTTGTAGATTGACACGGCTGAGTGTATGGTGCCATACAAACATGCACATAAAATGAAAGAAACATTCCAGTTGCGTTTGTTCTGTCGCGCACAGAGTCACCAAAACAGCTTCCATTTTTTTAACAGTACAATGGGTTCTTTATAACCTTGAGATAGTATATAGGCCATAGAACAGAAAAGAAAAAAGAACAGAACGCGACAGTTTAGCTTCAACTAGCGTTCGGAAGCGCGCCTACGCAGGTTGCCACAGCCAACAGATAAGAAAACCCATAGCCCAGCGCAGTCGGGCAACACTGACATACCCTTTCACAACCAGGGATGCGCGCTGTAAATCGCTTCGTTCCAGACTGCACTCTTGTGTTTATTTATTTATTTATTTGTTTGTTTGTTAAGCCGGAGTAAAACTCTTTGAAATATGACTTTAACCGGCTTTTGGAATATATTTGCACTAAATCAATAAGAAAGTAAGAAACATTAATTATTTTGTGAAAGTTTGTAGGATATGAAATGATATGATTTATATTGTTAATCATTGCAGCAGTGTCCAGTACACAACTGTTAGTGACGCTGCCCACTTTGTCACTGTTGTACCACTGTTGGCGGCAAGCCGTTACAAGTAACAGCGTTACCGGTAACGCGTTACTTTTTCCTGTAACTTAGTAACGTACCCGTTACAGTACGAGTAAATACGTTACTTACTTCGATTAACGTGTAACGTAGTTACGTAACTAATTACATACTTCTTCCTAATAATACAAACAATTACACTTCAATCGTTTTTGGTGTTTCTAGGCGCCAAGTTATATACTATTTTTAATGTTTTTTTTTCGTCTTTCTATGCGTTTTTTTTTCGTGAGTATTTAGGCGGAACAGTAAATAAAGATAAGGTGTGAAGTTTCTGGATGGACATAAGGTTTCTTGAAATATGGCGCTTATGCATACCTGTAACGTCAAAAGAATAAAACGTGTTAATTCATAATAAAAAAAACGTTAACGCAAAAATAACGTGCGTTACATTTTATCCGTAACTGTAACGCGTTTCTTTAATTTTGAGGTAACGTAGGTGAGTAAAGCGTTCCTTTTATTTTCAAGTAACAAGTAACGTAATTCGCTACTTCTTTTTTGGTGACGCCTACAACATTGGTTGTATCTAGTAGGGTCGTATTCAAAGTGCTTACTACAGTGTGGTTGTAGTGAACAGCCGGCAAAAGAATAGGAAGTGCACGACGCGCTCGAGGCTTGGTTAGGAGCTCGATGGACAGCTTCGGTACCACGCTCGTCTCGGCTGGTTCGCACCACAGACTAGACCTTTTAAAATGTAAAAATAGTAAATATTATGTAGTCATCTCACTACATATTGGTGACGCGATATGAGCGACATCAACCCCCAGAAAGCCGCTTGGACCCCTGTTCTCGGTGAGCTGCTCAACGATTTTCCACAATGGACGTTCGAGGCTGAGTCTTCTGAAACGTCCACCGTAGTGGTATACAGGCGACTACATCCCCGATCAAAGTTCCCAGAGTTTTGGTCCTCCGACTCAGAACTGTGATTCCTAACTGCCGAGTCGATATTTCGTACACATCGGATCAGAGCGTCCCTCACGTAGTCTTTGTCACCGCTCTTCCACAATCAACCACAGTCCGTAACATCGTATGCGCGATATTCATTGGCGGCCATAGTTGACCTTGTTGCTGCTGAGCACGTGTTGACGGCAAGCTTCTACAACGCTTCCAACACGCACATTGCGCACCATCACGATTATCTTCTTTGGAAGACCATATATAAGAACTCATTCCGAACATGCGCTGTGAGCAGTCACCTCAAATATGGCGCCCAGTGAATGCCACCTATACGCTCCCCGGCTGAAGACCACCCCGACAGGGCATTACTTACGAAACTCATAAGACATACGACAAATTTGGAAGCTC
>JAZHYW010005152.1:0-11687 GCA_037355805.1 Ixodes ricinus | reverse complement strand
GCCAGCTGCGGAGGCGCCGAGAAGTCGGGAGGCGAAATCGGAAACCAGGGCCTGCCTCGCGCCGGGCCGGGTGGCTGGCCGGCCGCGCCGAGCGCCGGCTCGATGTTTTTGCTTGGAGCACGTTCTCGCTCTTGCGGAGTTCTCGGAGCCCAGGGAAAGAGGGGTCGACTCACCGGGGCGGAGAAGAAAACACGAGGAGAGACTGCGTAGCGTTCGAGCGATCGACACGGAGCTGGGAGAGACCGGGCTGACGGATCGTGGGCGAGCCGTGCCACCGAGCCTGACCGAAGCGCCCACCGATCGACGCAATCCTGACAGAGACCAGCTCACCGAACCTGACGGAGACGTACCTCTGAGACCCATCAGGCATCCAACCTGATCACCGAGACTGCGGCCCAAGCACCGTCCGGCCGCTTCACCACTACGTCGCTCAAGACAGAAAGAAGAGCCCAAGGCCCCGCGTCCCGTCAACAGCACCGGCATCAAGGGGGGTGAGCGAGCACACCCACCGTTCCCAGTCGGACCAATTAAAGTCCGTTTTCGAAATTCGGTGTCGTGGCACTTCTTCCACTCTCTACCCCAAAGGGGACCCCGGGAGCTGAACCGCTACGCCCCGGTAGCGGTCATCACATTGGTGGCAGCGGTGGGATCCTTTTAACTTTTGGGGATTGGCATTGACCCGCATTCTCTGGATCCCTTTGCCAGTGAGAGTTGGAGGAGTGCCTCGTAACTTGAAACACGTTTGGTCAGTTTCTGTTGGCAAGCATGTCTGTGTCCGACGGTTTTAAAGCAAGCGCTAGTACAATGGGATCTAGTATTCTTGCGTTGGGCAGCCTAATCCCGATTTTTGGGGGCGAAGGCTCCATTAAGGAGTTTCTGACCATGGTTGAGCAGGTGGCGAATATGGGGGCATGGAGTGATGACAACACGATGTGCCTGTGTAAATGCAAGATGTCGGGTGTCGCGAAAGAGTTTGTGTGGAACGACGCTAGGGCCAGGTCTGCTAAGACGTTCGCGGAGCTCAGGCATATTTTGATGGACCGTTTCGACACCGAGCCGCAGACAGTTCGCATGCAGAGGTTCATGGGTGCGAGACAGCTTCCGAGTGAGGATGTGCGATCGTTCGCGACTCGCGTTCAGATGCTCGCTCGGGCTACGGTGATGGATTCGGATGGCTCTGCGGAAGCGAGATCGATTATTAGACAGGAATTGCTGGTTGAACAGATGCGCTCTCAGTTTGTGGCTGGACTCAAAGATCCTGTCCGGAGATTTGTCATGTCGCGTGACCCGAAGAGTTTCGATGAGGCGGTTGACGTCGCTGCCAAGGAAGAGGCTAACGAGTCTTTGAGCAATGGAGTCGCGGGAATTCGTATTGTGAGAGAGAGCGAAGGAACGGATCAAACCGAGATGCAGCAACTAAAAGAAAGGTTGGGCAATATCGAAAGGATGTTGATGGAACAGACACAGATGCCTTCAGGAGGCCGACGTTCGGGCAGATCGAGGGGCCCTCTGACTTGCTTTGCGTGCGGGAGAATCGGGCATATTGCTCGCCACTGCGGACAACAACGCGCAGGGGAGCAGTCGCAAACGTTTCCAAAAAACGTATAAACGTCCCCTCTGCCGGAGAGGAAGGGGGACGAGCGTCGTTCCAGGGGATGCGAAGCAGACAAGAAGGGGTGCAGCGTCGGGGGCGAGGAGCCGGTCGAGAAACCGCGAGGCGAAGGTGCTCGAGAAAGCCACGAAGCCGGTGGCCATAATCCGGTATTCGAAGGAGACGAGCCCGGTCATAGAGTGCCGAATTAACGGGGTCAGAGTTCACCTGCTCGTCGACACCGGATCACGCGTGAGTCTAATTCGCGAGGGCGTGCTTGAAAGGATTACTGAGGTAAATAGGCAACCTTTAGCCGCCGCGGGTATGAACCACGGGCCATTTGTCGGCATAACCGGGGAAGAACTTGACATTAAGGGTTGTTTCTCGTTGCACTTCGCACTTGGGCGGCACAGCTTTGATCACACATGCTACGTCATCGCCGACGGTGCGGCTGTTCCGGTAGATGGAATTTTGGGACAGGACATCCTTTCTTGTCAGGGCATCGACCTCCTCACGACACGAAAAATGTTGAGGGTCGGTGAGGACGAGATTCCTATCTCGAATTGGCGGGCTGATCCGGCGAGTGAGCAGATTGGCAGAGCAGGCTCACGCCACGCTGTGCCTGTTGGGGTTTCGGTGCGCCTCGCCGCTCCATGTGTTATTCCAGCGATGAGTGAAGTCATTTGTTGGGCGAAACTGGCCACACCAATCTCTGCTGGTGAGCTAGGTGTTGTTGAGGCCAGTCCGCTGTCTGTTCACGGTCTCGCGGGAGCTTCGGTGCTGGTTCAGGTGGCTGAGAACTCCCGGGTGCCTGTGCGGCTGGCCAACTTTACGTTGGAGGAGTTGACTCTGCCCCGCAACAAGAACGTGGCATTGTTTCACTGTGCAGAGCTAGGGGTTGAGACGAGCAGGGTCCGTTCCATTCAGAAGGTCGCCGAGCCATTGTCCAACGCGGAGATTGATTCCCTTTTCGAAACGTCTCATGTGTCGGGAGAGGAGCTGGTTAAGCTTAGGCAGGTAATACGTCGTTACTCAAGCGTATTCGCCAGGAGTAATTTGGACCTGGGACAGTGCGGGGAGATCAAGCACCGGATCAACACGGGCGACGCCGCTCCGGTGTACCAGCGGGCGTACCGTATTCCATATTCGCAGAGAGCGGAGATGGACCGCCAGGTAGGGGAGATGATGAAGGCGGGTATAGTGGAACACTCCAAGTCGCCCTGGGGGTCACCGGCGCTCTTGGTGGAGAAGTCGGACGGATCGTTTCGGTTCGTCGTCGATTACCGGAAGTTGAATTCCGTGACCCGTGTGGATCCCTACCCTCTGCCTAATATCCAGGAGACCTTATCTCAGTTGGGATCGGCCAAGTATTTCTCCGTGGTGGACATGGCATCGGGGTTCTGGCAGGTCGAGATGGACCCCACTGACAAGGAAAAGACAGCGTTCAACACGACCAACGGGCACTACCAGTGGACCAGGATGCCGATGGGGCTGGTAAACAGTCCCGCGGTGTGGCAGCGTACTGCAGACGTCGTGCTGGAAGGGCTGGTGGGTCGGGTCTGCCACGTGTATATGGACGACATCGTCATATACAGTGAGACCTTTGATCAGCACATGAAAGACGTCGAAAGTGTGCTCCGTCGTCTCAGAGGTGCAGGCTTGAAGCTAAAGCCCAAGAAATGTCAGTTCCTGAAAGCGGAGGTAAAGTACTTGGGTCATATGGTGTCCGCGGCAGGAGTTCGACCTGACCCAGACAAGCTGAACTCCGTCCAGAGTTTTCCTCGGCCGACGAACCTGCGGGGAGTTCGGGAATTTTTGGGACTCGTCGGATACTATCGTCGGCACATAGATCAGTTTTCTAGAGTAGCGAAGCCTCTCACGCGTCTAACGGCCAAGAATGCAAGGTTCGAGTGGACTGACGATGTCGAGGGAGCCTTCGTGAACCTGAAGCAGAGACTGGTCGAGGCTCCGATACTTAGGTATCCGGATTTCCGTCTTCCATTCATTCTCGCAACAGACGCATCCCAGTATGCCCTTGGGGCTGTCCTGTCCCAGAGACACGAGGGCCTTGAACACCCCGTGGCATTTGCTAGCCGCCAGCTCAATAAGGCCGAGCAGTCCTACAGCGCCACCGAAAAAGAATGCCTGGCACTGATATGGGCGGTCCGGCATTTTCGGTGCTACTTGTATGGCCGTAGCTTTAAGATTGTCACAGACTGCCGTCCTCTCAGATGGATGATGAACATGAGAGACCCAAGTTCTAGGCTAGCTAGGTGGAACCTTCAGCTGCAGGAGTACAATTTCGAAGTCGAGCACAAGGCAGGAAAGGCGCACAGCAATGCGGACGCCTTGAGCCGAACAGTTCCGGAGCACGGCGTTTCAACCGATGTACACTTCGTCACCCCTTATGTCCCGACAATCAGCGAGGACAAGTTGAAAGAAGAGCAGCAAAGGGACCCTTCTCTGCGGGCATTGCTTGGGAGACTTGACTCCGAACCTGCACTCCGCTCGGAGTACAGAATCAACAGTCACGGCTTGCTTTGCAAGATCTCTGCGGAGCGTCGGGGCTGTCGCAGAGAGGGCCTTGCAGAGAGACTCGTCGTGCCAGAAAGCATGGTGCCCGACGTACTCAAGGCGTTTCACAATGCCCCGTACGCTGGCCACTTTGGCGCAAAGAAAACCAGGCAAAGGATTGAGAAGTCCTTCTTTTGGGACGGCATGAGACGGTCAGTCAGGGACTACTGTGCGAGCTGCGAGTCCTGCCAGCTCAGAAAAACGCCAAAGCAAAAAAGAAGGGCTCCCCTGCAAATGTTTGACGAGGTGAGTCAGCCATTCCAGCGAACGGCCATGGATATTGTGGGGCCGTTGCCTCTTACGGCTGAGGGTCACCGCTACATCCTTGTTTTTGTTGACCATCTCACACGATTTGCTGAGGCTCTGCCGTTGTCGGATCAGAAGGCTGAGACGGTCGCGAGATGTTTTGTTGAGAGGATCGTGCTTAAGCATGGTGTTCCACACCAACTTCTAACCGATCAAGGTACCAACTTCGTATCGGGTCTCATGACGGAGGTGTGCAGGCTTCTCGGAGTAGAGAAACTGAAAACAACGCCGTACCACCCCGAAGGCAACGGCACAGTCGAAAGGCTGAACCAGACGGTGAAAGGCCTACTTTCTCATCTGGTCGCGAAGGACCAGAGGGACTGGGACGCGTGGCTCCCCTATGTTATGTTTGCATATAATACGGCCACACACGAGAGTACGAACGACACCCCGTTCTTCCTCCTGTATGGTAGGGACCCAGACCTCCCTCATGAACTTCAAACGCGACCTCAGCTTCCGTACTATGGGACACTAGAGAGCTACAGGGAGGAACTCGCGCTCCGACTGCGCTTGGCTCATGATATGGCTCGGGAGCTTAACACCAAGGCCGCCGGGACTCGGAAGGAGCGACATGACAAATGCTCAGCGGACGTGGAGTTCGGAGTAGGGGAAAGAGTATATCTCCGCGTGGAGCAGACCGGGCAGGGCCTGTCGCGAAAGCTGGCCCCCAAGTGGAAGGGCCCGTATCGGGTCGTGGAAAAATTGAGCCCAGTGGTATTCCGCTTGAGGTGCAGTAGCGGGGGCAGGGGTTCGTTTACGGTCCACGCCAACCGACTGAAAAAGGCTAATTTTGAGAGTTCATACCTTGAGACCAAGGAGGCTCCCTCAACCGAGCGACCAAGGACGAGGCCCTCGGGTTCCCAAAAGGAACAGTCGAAATTACCGCAGGAGAGCCATCCGGATTCACCTGACCAGGACTTTTTCATTGCGCTCGAGGAGTTTGAGCGCGAGTTGCGGCGAGCGCAACGGTCTACCGGAGGGGAGAGAGAAGGCGACGACATAGAGGCCTCTGATCCGCCGCAAGATCAAGCTGCCCAGATCGACCCGAATGTTTGGGGTTTTAGCTATGCTGCCGAGTAACAACGCTTGTTCATTGTTTACAGCACGCGAATGTGACGCGCTACCGAGTATGTTCAGACTGTTTTATTGCGTGCTTGTTATGTTTCATTGCATGCTTGTTATATCTATTGTAAGCTTGTGACCAAACGTGTTCCGGACCGTGGGTCGGACTGGGGGTGTTGGGTGTATCGCCTTGTGGACAGGAGAAGGCCCAGGGGGATAGCACACGAACGATTGACCGGGAGCGGCGCGAACCTCTGAACTTTTCACGCTCGTATCGACATTCCAGGTTCGGTGTGTGCGTGTGTTGCGTGAAATGTGTTTTTTTTTCTCTAAAAAAAAAAAGTGTTGACGAATGTGAAGTACGGGATGGGTGCTCGCCAGCTGCGGAGGCGCCGAGAAGTCGGGAGGCGAAATCGGAAACCGGGGCCTGCCTCGTTTCAACCCCTAGCTCTGCACAGTGAAACAATGCCACGTTCTTGTTGCGGGGCAGAGTCAACTCCTCCAACGTAAAGTTGGCCAGCCGCACAGGCACCCGGGAGTTCTCAGCCACCTGAACCAGCACCGAAGCTCCCGCGAGACCGTGAACAGACAGCGGACTGGCCTCAACAACACCTAGCTCACCAGCAGAGATTGGTGTGGCCAGTTTCGCCCAACAAATGACTTCACTCATCGCTGGAATAACACATGGAGCGGCGAGGCGCACCGAAACCCCAACAGGCACAGCGTGGCGTGAGCCTGCTCTGCCAATCTGCTCACTCGCCGGATCAGCCCGCCAATTCGAGATAGGAATCTCGTCCTCACCGACACCTCAACATTTTTCGTGTTGTGAGGAGGTCGATGCCCTGACAAGAAAGGATGTCCTGTCCCAAAATTCCATCTACCGGAACAGCCGCACCGTCGGCGATGACGTAGCATGTGTGATCAAAGCTGTGCCGCCCAAGTGCGAAGTGCAACGAGAAACAACCCTTAATGTCAAGTTCTTCCCCGGTTATGCCGACAAATGGCCCGTGGTTCATACCCGCGGCGGCTAAAGGTTGCCTATTTACCTCAGTAATCCTTTCAAGCACGCCCTCGCGAATTAGACTCACGCGTGATCCGGTGTCGACGAGCAGGTGAACTCTGACCCCGTTAATTCGGCACTCTATGACCGGGCTCGTCTCCTTCGAATACCGGATTATGGCCACCGGCTTCGTGGCTTTCTCGAGCACCTTCGCCTCGCGGTTTCTCGACCGGCTCCTCGCCCCCGACGCTGCACCCCTTCTTGTCTGCGGGGCCTGCCTCGCGCCGGGCCGGGTGGCTGGCCGGCCGCGCCGAGCGCCGGCTCGATGTTTTTGCTTGGAGCACGTTCTCGCTCTTGCGGAGTTCTCGGAGCCCAGGGAAAGAGGGTCGACTCACCGGGGCGGAGAAGAAAACACGAGGGAGAGACTGCGTAGCGTTCGAGCGATCGACACGGAGCTGAGAGAGACCGGGCTGACGGATCGTGGGCGAGCCGTGCCACCGAGCCTGACCGAAGCGCCCACCGATCGACGCAATCCTGACAGAGACCAGCTCACCGAACCTGACGGAGACGTACCTCTGAGACCCATCAGGCATCCAACCTGATCACCGAGACTGCGGCCCAAGCACCGTCCGGCCGCTTCACCACTACGTCGCTCAAGACAGAAAGAAGAGCCCAAGGCCCCGCGTCCCGTCAACAGCACCGGCATCAAGGGGGGTGAGCGAGCACACCCACCGTTCCCAGTCGGACCAATTAAAGTCCGTTTTCGAAATTCGGTGTCGTGGCACTTCTTCCACTCTCTACCCCAAGGGGGACCCCGGGAGCTGAACCGCTACGCCCCGGTAGCGGTCATCACGAATTGCAACATACAGCAATCACAAGATCCAAGTGATCGGTGAGGTGAGAGAAACATGCACCGTCCGTGATCAGCCGGCGAAGCTGAAATTTCTCGTCGTGAACTCCGACGTGACACCAGTTCTGGGTAAGAACGCATGCGAGCTCCTCAACCTCGTGAAGAGGGTGTACACAGTCCAAGCAACACGAGAAGATGACGAAATATTTCAGGGCATCGTTTGCATCAAGAACTTTGTCTATGATGCCAATGTCAAAGAGGAAGCAAGCAAGAAGTTGGAAAACAAGCTACCAAGAAGAGTCCCATATGCACTCATGGATGAAGTCAAGCAAGAGCTCACGAGAATGGAACAGAGAGGAATCGTCAATAAAGTCCCAGAACCAACTCCATTCTGTAGTGAAATGGTCGTTGTGAAGCAGCGAGAAAAGATCAGGATCTGCATCGCTCAAGTGGAACTGAACAAAGTTCTCATAGGACGAAACTATCCTCTCAAGACTCTGACAGAAATTGTTGGGCATGTTAGAGGATCCAAGCGGTTCACTCTGCTAGACCTCAAGACAAGGATTTTGGCAAATGCAAGTGTCGGAGCGCACCAAGAAGTGTCTAGCCTTCAGCACTCCGTGGGGCAGGTACTGCTTTAAGAGAGTTCCATTTGGCAAAGCCACAGCATCGGCAGTTTTTCAACAAGTCATCAGCAGAATCCTGGAAGGAATTCCGAACGCCGTTAACTCCATGGACGACATTCTGGTGTATGCCGAAACAAGCGAACAGCTGCAAGAAAGTACAAAGAAAGTCATGGATGCTCTGAAAGAAGCTGGCGCTAAACTCAACAAGGACAAGTGTGTCTTTGACAAGCCTGCAGCCAAGTTTCTTGGTCACGAAATCACTGCAGAAGGACTCAAGATCGACCAAGAAAAGGTAGCCGCCATCGACCAGTTAGATGAACCAAAGAACAAGACCGAGCTACAGAGACTGCTAGGGATGATCCAGTATCTCCAGAAGTTCGTGCCCAACCTTGCGGACAAGACTGCACCACTGAGAAAGCTCATCACCAAGGACACTGAGTACCTGTGGACAGAGGAACAGAGCAAGGCGCTGACCGAAATCAAGCAAGCGTTGAAGAGTGCACCAACACTCGCATACTACAACGTTAATGCTGCTATGACCCTTTCAGTGGACGCAAGCTCAAGAGCCCTAGGAGCTGTTCTCCTGCAAGAAGGAAAGCCTGTTGCCTACGCCTCAGCAGCAATGACAGAAGCACAACAGAACTACCCTCAGATCGAGAAGGAGGCACTAGCGATCTGTTACGGCTGCCGGAAATTTCACCAGTATATCGATGAAAGACCGCTAACCATAGAGACTGACCACAAGCCGATCGAGAGTATCGCAAAGAAGCCGCTGAGCAAAGCCCCTCCTCGACTACAAAGACTTCTCTTCGACGTACAGCAGTACGCACCAACCATCGTCTACAAGAAAGACAGAACTCGTGATCGCAGATCTACTGAGCAGAGACTGCATCAAGAACGAGTCAGCAGGTGCATATACAGATGACATACAAGTGATGACAATTGTACCCATGTCACCTGAAACAATGGAAGAACTAAAGAGGGACATTGCCCAAGACAAAGAAATACAAGATGTGATCCAAGCCACGAAAGAAGGATGGCCAAGCACCACAAGAGGGCTCAGTGAACCAATGAAGCTGTATTGGTCATTTAGACACGAACTCGCTGTGTATGAAGACATGTTGTTCAGAAGCGATCGGATAGTCATTCCGAAGACTTGGAGAAACAGACTGCTCGTCCAGATCCACGCGGGACACCTAGGCATAAACAGCTGTCTGAAGAGAGCCCGCGAGACTGTATACTGGCCAGGGCTAACGACCGACATCAAATGTTACGTGGAAAGATGTGCCACATGCCAAGCAACTGACAAGAGACCACGCGAGAGAGCCACTTCATCTCAAAGAAGTACCAGACCTCCCGTGGGAAAGAGTAGCGTCAGATCTCTTCAACTTCGAAGGAAGATCCTACGTTGTCATTGTCGACAGCTACTCTGGATACCTAGACTTCAAGAAGCTCTCAGGAGAATCAGTCACAAGAAGTTGTAAACGACATGAAAGAGTGGCTAGCAACTCATGGCGTCCCCAAAGTCATTGAAACAAACAACGGTCCCTGCTACGCAGCACAAGAATTCAAGAACTTCAGCAGAGACTGGGGATTCCAACATGTGACTTCAAGTCCGAGGTACGCGCAGTCAAATGGTCTTGCTGAACGAACCGTTCAGACTGCAAAAGGTATTCTCCGAAAATGCTCTCTGGATGGAAGCGACATACAAATGGCCCTCCTCAATTTCAGAAACACGCCAAAGAGTGAAGAACTGGGTTCACCTGCACAGAGACTGTACAGCAGAAGGACAAGAACTCCAGTTCCTACGCACAGCAAGCTACTAAAGCCCGAAATAATCCAAAGCGTGTCTGACAAGCTGCGTCACGAGCGCAACCAGCAAAAGACTTACGCTGACCAACACTCCAAACGAGCCCCTGCCATGGCCCCAGGCGATGAAGTCAAAGCTTGGGAAGAAAACAGGAGATGGGTTCCTGGAACAGTCGTACGTCTTTCCGGAAGAACCTCGGTCTGTGATAGTACAGACGCCAAAGGGACAGTACCGTCGCAGTACGAAGCTTTGTTCGTCCGACTAAGGCTGAGCTACACTACGCTGCAAGAACTCATGCTACCAGCGTCGAGCCACATGCACCACAGCCTGTGACCGACAGCCGAGTGTGCCCCAGCCCCCAGCGAGAGAACCCCGACAGACTCAACCACCGTGACCAAATCAGGTCGCATAATCAAACCAGTCGTCAGGCTTGATCTCTAAAGAAAAAGGGGGATGTCAAGGAAGCCAAGCCAAGCAAAAGCCACGATGTCAGAAAGCCAAGCCAAGCAGAAGACACAGACGCCGAGATCCAGCCATGGCGTAGCGTCATGTAATCCGCTCCCTAGTCGAATCAATAAACATCGTTTTCTGACACTGACTACCGCTGTCGAAGAGAATGCGGGCCAACTTCCTTCTGTTCTTGCTTTCCACCCACGCGGTAACCGCTTGCAGAAAGACAGCCGGTTTGTTGCCCTTCTCGCTCACATGCAGGTTGAAAGGCGTTTTGTCTTTCTTCCGCGTTTCATCCGATCCACTGGCAGCTCGTCCCGGCAAATAATCTGGATCACACATAGTGAACACATGCCCTCCTCGACACCTGTCACAACAGAGCGTGCCGCGACATACTCTTGCCGTGTACTTCGGCTTTGTGCACCGGAAGCACCTCCGATCGGCCTGCAGCCTGCGCTTCTTTTCCTTGAGTTCGATCTTTGCGTTACTGTATGGTGTGCTGTATGCCTTTGATTTGCAAAGGAAGCTTTCCATGCTGTCCATCGTGCCATGCAAGGCCGTAGCGGTAGCGTTCCGAGTCTTGGCGTAGTTTAGGCGCCTCTTCGGATGTTCATGCATGGGGAAACTATGTGTAGGCTTACCGCCGGCGTCGTCGGGTTGTTCCTTGGACGTTTTCTTCCGGCTCTCCACCTCGATCTTGAGAACCATGTCGGTTGCTGATGTTCCCCGGCGGTGGCGTTTTCGGCGTTCCCGAAGACATCTTGCGGTTGAACTCGAGCCTCATGTCGTCTGGAAGCGCCCGAGGCAGGACCGGTTAGAGCATGGCACAGTATGACTGATCCGTCACACCCAACACCCGAAGGCCCCGGATCTGAACCTGGGCGCTGTCGTAGACCCGCCGCAGAGCTCTGACACTGCGCGATGACGGCAGCTGATTGATGTCCATGAGCGCTGTCGTGTGATCCTGGATCAGCTCCGCCTGGTTCCCGAACCGCTGCTGCAGGAGCTCGATGGCGTGGGCGTAGCATTCAGCGGTTGGGTGCAGTCCTGCGATGGCGGCTGCTCCATCACCAGTGAGGGCTGACCTCAAGTAGTTAAATTTTTCTGACAACGATGTGTCCGGGTTTTCATGGATGGCGGTCTGAAATTGCTCCCAGAAGGGCTGCCAATTTCTTCGGTGTCCGTTAGACTTGATGAGCTCTAATTTGGGAAGCTTGATTTTGATGTCACCTTTCTTGCTTCCCGCTCTTCGTTCGGTTGCCCGCTTGTTCGTTAGCTGTCCTCCGGGCTCTTCCTCCTTTTGAGCTTCGCTAGGCACGTGACGATCTTGTCAGAGTAATCAATCACTTGCGAGAATTCTGCTTCTGCGTCTTTTCCGGAAATCAACGATTCGATCGCGGCATCTACGTGGCTGAGTT
>JAZHYW010005150.1:0-11212 GCA_037355805.1 Ixodes ricinus | reverse complement strand
GGCAGACTAAATTCGGGCTGTATAAACATACTTGCACCCCAATTCTTTTAGATATATTAATGCGTCGGCGATTAGTGCCCTGGTACATGCGCTGACCTTGGACTGGTTTGGAGCACGCGTATTCAAAGTTCGCAACGTCGCCACGGTATGGCGCCACAGCCCTACTGGCTGTGGAAACTGGCTAGGAAACACCTTCTGCAAACGCCGACAGATGGCGGCGGGGTGCATGTTTCGCGAGGCTTTGCGATAGGACGCATAGCAACGGAGACGGCACTGGATATGGCTAATTATTGAGCGACGCCTATGACGTATCATCTAGCAACCGAAAATCGCCAGCGTATATATGTATGGTCATATACGCTCGAGCAGAATCTGCTCTTGTAAGCCAGCACTACTTGTATCTTATTTCATGTGAGCAAACTATTTCGTTTTATTCCGTCGTATTCAGTGAGGGGACAAACGTCGCATTGTGATTTGTTCGAGACTCCGGCAGGGTTACAACGGCAAGGAGGTCATTAGGGAGTTTTAGAATAGCGCACGCTAAAGCTTTGCGTACGCAAAGAATAGCGTCGTCGCCACTGCGCATGCTCCGAACGCAAACCAGGTTTTGCGCTTTGCGTGCGCAATTTTAGCGTGCGCTATTTCTCGGAAATAGCGTGCGTACGCAAAGAGTCTTTGCGCTTCTCCAAGGAGGATTCGTGATGAGAAGTTGGCTGAAGGCAAGACGAGCAGAGTTGAAAAAATGGCGGCTTCCAGGATTATGTCGGCGGCTGCGTTGGCGGCGTCGTGAGCGCGACGTCGGCGGCATCCTCGCGACTGCGATTTTCTGTACGGGACGACATTGCACTCGGTGTGGCAACGTTCACCCGTAACTTGATGCTTGTGACGCGCGAACATTTCTCGGCGAAGGTCAGTACACGTGACCTCTTGCCGAGGCGACGCAAGTGGAAACGTCCGGTCAACCACTCGCGTCGCATTCTCATCTTTAAACAAATATAAAATAATACTCTGGACCAAAAAACTTTTTTTTTCTAAGCTACAGCATTTCGTGTGTGAAATAAAAATTGTGACTGTATCTTGGTGGCGTCGCAAGCGCGAGATGCTCGGACTTTTGCGTCGCGACGGAGAAACGCTATTCTAAAGTCTTGCGTCATGTGCGCTAATACAAGCGTTAAATTTAGCGCTAGCGTGCGCTAAAATTGCGTACGTTATTCTAAAACTCCCTATTGAGTTGTTTCGGCTGCGGCGTGAGCTTCCTCCTACCTTCGATAGCGCTTCGGCGTCTCGTGATCATCTTGTCTGCACGCACAACACAAGCACGGTGGAAGGCAACGAGAGCAGGCTCGAGGCCGGGTATCGGACGCCTTTCAGAACGGAAGCAGCAGTCTGAATATTCGCTGGAAGAGTATTTTCGGAGTCCGCGGCTTTTGTACTTTATTGATTTATTTGTTCACTTGTGCAATTTTTGTTTCTGCAACTTTTCCTGCTGTGCTCTTCTCCGGCGCAGGAATGGCGGCGATACGTTTGCTCGATTAGCGTCGTCCCTTGGTCGCGGCGTGAACGCGCGCATACGCGCATTGTGTGCGCAGCCTGGGTCCAGAGATAAGCGTGGAGCGCGACGGTCTCTTGTCGTCGCGACTCGATGAATTCGCTCGTGTCTGTCGATCCAATTCGCCGTTATTTGAATCTCTTTTTCATTCCGTTCCCAACAATCTCTCGCTCTTTCTTTTTTAATTAATGAGGAGTGGGGACCGGCTGCTCAAATTACACGAGTCTCGTGCGCAAAACGAAAGATGCTTTCTTTTGATCAAATTTCCGTGTGCGCTCTCGATTTCTTTTTTTTTTATTATTACAGCGCGCCGCGCTTTTGTTTTTTGTTTTTTATGACACTGTTGCTATTTTGGTGGGCTTTTCCAGCCTCGCAGCGGGTTTCAACTACGAGGTTTCGGAGCTGAAAGCGGTGTGTATTTTGTGCGTAATCGTGGCCCTCTAAATTTCGTGGGGTAATCGGTGCCACCTAACACTGACGTTGAAAGAACTTCCGGTCGTCGTTGAAATCTACAGCTGACATGTATATACTGTATCTATAGGGAAAATATATACATGGTAAACGATGCGAACCGGCCGAAGCTGCAGATGCTCCGTTCATCCCGTGAACCCTTCGTTTTTCTCGCTCCGCTTCGCTTGTGCGCTGGTCTTGTTCGCGGCGATTTCTTCCTCCTGTCGTCACCTATGGAAGTTTTTAACAGCCGTCATGCGGAGATTCCCCGCTTAATTTAGCGGAGAACTTGCGAAGCCACGACATCACGGTTCCTTTTCCCGCCAAATTTGGCGCGAGAGAAGTTAACCGCCAAATTGGCGAGAAAGCGAATTTTGACGTCACGGGATCCCGTATTCTCTAAATCTTTGCTCGAACTTTGAATGGTGGTGGAGAATGATTGTGTGTTTTGGTCTGTGTTCCGCAGAGTGCAGTGAAGTGAACCGAGGCTGTGGCCCCGGTTCCCTTCCAGGACTCGGCGGGAACCGGCAGTTTGTTTTCTTCGGGTTGGCGTTCTCTCGAACTGTGTTCGGAACCGTGCAAACTCTGACGGCTCCAACGCGAGGCCGACCGGGAGGATCGAGGCGCGAACAAAGTAGCTAGATTATCTCGGCGCTTCTATTTTCCGGACTGACCGTTTTGTTTACGAGCTCGCCGTGTTAGCTTTGAGCTCGCTCCTGACGTTTTTGCATGTCTTAGTGCGGCCTTGCCTGCCGCAGGTTGCTATACCGGGTTTTCGTCGTCAGCTCCTTCACTCGGTTATCCCGTGACAGCTCCTCGCCGTGTAATTTTCGGTACAGTTAATACAGTACAGGGTGAGTTATACCCGTTCACAATTTCAGGAAGAATCGGTCGTGTTAATGTAGTTAGTTCAGTTTACACAACACAGCCATCTTAAAGCCCCATAACTGTGGTGGTGACAATCTCCTGGACACGATTTTGCGATTCGCCGAACGCTGTCGCAACCTCCTGTCAGTTCGATCAGTGCGTGATCGAACTGACAGACCATAGTTCGATCAGTGTGTGATCAAACTGTCACGCACTTTTGAAACAGATGGCACGTACTTTTAAAAAGGATATGTTCCGGGATATTGTTCGCTTAGCTTGGTTAGCTTTTTTATGAATGCTTATTCCACGCTATTTCGCATATTCTATTGTGACTGTATTGGAACGCATACACTTCCGCGTTTTAAAGAGTCCATAAATGTGATTTTGTAGAAGTTTTACTGTTCCATACTGTTTCTGTTTCCTGGAATAGTATTATTCGGTCGTCGCCTTCCTGAGTTCCATCGGTCTTCAGAAAACAACGCTCACATAACCTGCCAAAAAAGAAAAAAGAGCACGCTGGTTTTTGTAAGCGCGATCGTTGACACACACAAGCATGTAGCCACAAACGTCTTCGATCTGTACAATTGGAGTGTTCGTGCGCCGGGCAGCGTAGTTCTCAGCGCGATCGATCGCTTGCCAGTGAAGAACCCAAACCATAATGTGAAGTACGAACGGCACAACGGTGCGATCATCCGCAAGGGCCGATGAAATCATTTTCTCGTTAAGTGACTGGCTTCTTATCTACCGGGGTAACATACGATCGCTGGTGCGACAACTTCACGACGACGTAGTACGGCCGTCCACATTTTTCCGCGCTTTCGGCGAACAACGAGCGCTTTTGATCCGCGCGCTCCTCCTACACGTACACCGCATCGACTTTAATGAATGCACGAAGCCGACGTGTCCTCGCCCACGCTTCTACACTGTCTGGCTTCCAGTCGGCGGCGCTGTGCAGGGAAAGAGCGAAGCAACCAAATCGTGTCTCGAGCGGAAACACCTTTTTTTCTTCTTTTTCCGATACCCCTCTTCCAAAAACTTGCGCGGCCCGTCTCTTTCAAGGCCCGAACTCCGGCTGGAACTCCTCGGGATCCTCGTGTGTGCTTTCCTCCTCGCGCTCTCCGTCCGCCTTGGCCCTCCTCTCCTCCTTCGTTGAGCTCTTTCTTGCCGCGTCCCGATATGGGCCAGTCGGGCGCCAGGGTGTCGCCGGGCGTCGACTCTCTCTAGGGCCGTTGCCATGGCGACGCGGCGATAGAGGGGGCCTGGTGTGGTGCTCGGACCCCCAGTCTCGGCTCGGCTCGGCATGGCTATCACTTGTATTCTTGGAGTGGTGCCCCCCCCCCCATTTTGGCTGCCTGTTTGGTCTTTTCATCTTGCACTTGATGCCGGAAGAGAATGATGAGCGGGATTGTCCCTTTATTCTTTCTTGCGCGATTTTTGTTTGAGTGATTCAATCTTCGAGACTGAAATCTGTTTTGCGAAAGTTTTGTTGGTAGGACTGAAAGAACATGGGAGAATGGAAGCGGTTCGTAGTTCCGGTTTCGTTGTTTACTTTGGGTGCCGGCGCGATGAGAATGTCTGACCTTCGGCCGCGACCTTCCGAAAACAATTTGACCATGTTGGGACGCTTTCCTTCCTTTTGCATTGTAGGGGAACAATTTGGCTCGCTATCGCCTTTTCCTTTTTTCTTTTTTGTGTGGCGCGTTTGGTAATGATGTTGCGTACGCTCTTTTGTTATACTTCGGGACGATGATGCTGGGCTTCTGGGTTCGCGTGTTCCAAAACAATATCAACAAAGCATTCCTGACACTGCAGAACCAAAGCTTCGGCGACGGGAGGCTCTCGCGTCGACAAAGCCTGATAGTGAAGGTCTGATTATAATGAGGCCTCCGCTCTGCCAAGCTCACGAGTCGTTTGTGGCGTAGTCACGCATCGTAGATTCTATTAGGCACGAAGGGTATCATCGTGTACAAACTTTAGGTCCTCTTTACACGTTTGAAAGCTACAGAACGCGGTGCATACTGAATTATAGCCTCCCCATAGTCGGATGTTGGTACTTGTAAACCTGAATCGCAATTTAATTCCTGCAATTTCTTTCGGTGGTAGTTCACTCGGGACTAGAAAAAAAGACGTTAAAACACAGATGTCGGAAGTTCTGCTTTCTAATTTATTTCACAAAGTCTAACCAAAATCTTTTCTATGCGCTCGTCACATCGACTCCCAAGGGTTTGACGGAAGTATGCGCATTTCATTGCTCAGTATCTGGACCGAAACGAAGAAATTGGAGTGAAAACGCTTTTATTGGCTGCACTGGTATTCATTAGTTCCAGTTCATTTTCGTCTCTTTTTTTCTGAAGCGTGGTAAATGAGCTGTTAGTGTAATGCATTTTTTTGTCCGATAATATTTTCTTTTGCGAGTGTAGCTTCATTAATGAAAATCCATCCCTTCTTCCTTTTACACCAGGGTCTCCAAGCTATTTGGCTAAGGGGCCGGATTGGGGGTCGGTCGCAGTCTCAAGGGCCAAATTAAAAATATAAAAATGTAAAGACAAAAAAGATCTCTGCTATGTATGTGCTCGTGCGGCGGCGCCCTTTTATTTTATTTTACACTTTTATTATTCCGTTGGTAGCAGCGGGTCTACTGGAAGCGGGCCGCGGGTCACTGGAAGGACAGCGACCAGCTGTGGGCCGGTCGGAAGGCCTCCGCCGACCGGGTCTGACTCGCGGGCCGGGGTTCGGGGACCCCTGTTTTACACTATAATCCCCTAGTGAGCGTCGTTGCCAATGAAATGTTATATACACTCGTGAGAAAAACTTAATTGGCTATCCATCTTATTCTAATACACCAGAGTCTCTATCTACTTTTGTGCGTCTCGTATATCTTGCTCGTATGTCTTGCTCGTATGCAGTGGCGTAACCAGATATGACGGCGCCCATGGCAAATGCAATTTCGCACCCCTCATGATAGTGATAATGACATCATCACCATCATCATCAGTATATTATTAATATGGGTTTACTCGGCTCGGCGCCCCCTCCCAAGTGGCGCCCGGAACACTTGTCCCCCCCCCCCCCCTCTAGTTACGCCACTGCTCGTATGTCCCGCGTTTGGTGTTTTGCGTTTGAACTTGTTCGAACAGTGCAGTGAAGTGGGAGGCAGCTAGCTTTCCTTGATTCAAGGAACTGTTACTTTATATATTAGCGACGTGTGCAGAACCGAAAGCATCGCTGTGATCGACCTTCCACGCTAGTCAAAACTAGAGGGACCCTAGTCAAAACGCTCCTGATTGAGGAAGTTGGTTTTATTTCTGACTGGCGACTGCGACGGTGTTGACAGAAATTAGTAACGGTTACAAATATCCAAATTACCCTCTCGATTACAGCCTAATAAAAATAATTTAATGATTAGAAAAAATACTTTATAAAAAAAGTAATAGATAACGAACGAGTCGGGTCACATTACCTGTAATCAGAAGCGTGCAAGCCTGTTCACAACTGATAAACCTGGTCGTGACGTCCCGATTAGGGACCTTAAGATGGCGCCACCGACAATGGTTTGCCACACGGATGTGTCCGTGTGGCAAAGGCCGTCGCGGACACATCCGTGTGGCCTTTGCGGTGGAGCGTGACGTGTTTCCTGGTTCTCCTCGAGCATCCGAAGCTAAGTGCCAGTTTTTCTTCTTTCTCTCTTTTGAGAGTTGATTGAAGTGACCAGTGCGGTAGCAGTGTTAGGTTGGAACAGCAGCAGCTGCGGTTAGGTTGAGGCTACTAAGAAGTTGGTTCCGCAAAGTAGGCTGTTTGAATTTTGGCGGGAAGTGATCGGTTTGTTCCCGGTCTAGACATGGGTCTGGGATTTTGGGTCGCAGGCCATGACAAGGGGTGGGGACGGAGTTGGTGCGAGTGCGAGGGGTGGTGAGGAGTGGTGTTACTCTAGGGAGACGGGGTTTCGGGAGTCTGGAGGAGGCGGCGGGGGTGAGTTTCGAGTGTCGGCTTTGTTTGAAGCTTAGGCTAGGTAACTGGGGAATGGGAGGGTAGAGTTCGGGAGATTGAGGCCGAGGCTTAAGGCAGAAGGGAGAGAAGCAGGTGGGTCTCGCAGGCCCAGGTTGAGGATGCGGACTAGGCAGCTTAACTGGGGCGATGAGGGCAGGCGCGGGTCCGGCCTCGAGAAGCAGGCGGAAGAGATGGGGGAAGTATGGAAGGCGGGTTTAGACAGGCGTAAGAGGGAGTGTGACAGTAGGGTAGAGGCGCCTGGAAGGGGTAATTCGGAGCGAGGGAGAGTAGCGAGGGAAGAAAGGAGGAAGTGTCAGTTCCAAAGCGGGACGAACCGCTGCAGTCCCCGCAGACTGGGGTCACTGGTGGTCGGGAGCCCAGCCTGTTGGACTGACGGGCCCGATGACGCTGGAGAGCCGAGTGACCCTCAGCTCAATAGCGCCTTCGAGCAGCAGGCGTCGAGGCAGCCAGGGTGACAGGAGATAAGTCGCAGGACAAGTGGCGCGCGAGGTGCCAGGGGGACCTGGGGTGCTGGTAGTGGGGAGCTCTAACGTAGCACGGGTTAAGGAGGGGTGTACTGAACAGGGTGAAAGGGAGACCACTGCAGAGGAGTAACTGTAGAGGTCCAGCCAGGGAAGTGTATGGTGGAGTGCTATGACCCGCAGCACGTGGAGGGGGTGGGATGTAACCGGGAGGAGAAAGAACCTAGTAATAGTTCATGCGGGGCTTAATGGATGTGCTCCAGGAGGGTAGGAGCCAGAACCTCGGAAAGCAGCTAAACGTGGGAATACGCTAGGCTGAGGGACGCGGGTCTGAGAATGTGCACGTGGCTTGTGTGCACCATTCCAGAGGATTCGGGGGCAGTCCTGGCTAACGGAGAGGAGGGTTGTCGAGAGCCAACAGAGTAATTAAGGGTATGAGTCGGCAGCTTCGGTGCGACGTAATGGAAGCAAAACAGGGAAGTGTACGGGGCTGGCTCCCGCCCTTTTGCAGATGGCATTCACTACAGTGAGGCCACGGGTTACAGGGTGGGGGATAGGATGGGCCGCACGGTGACTGCTTTTGGGGGGGACTGAGGGCCCTGGGGACAGTGAAGTAACTGAAAACCCAACAAAGTCAGGAGAGGCACCCAGGGTTGATAGAGGAGAAAACGTAAGAACAGGCATAAAACAAACAGCACAATCAGACATTGGATACATTAACATGCAGGGTGGTAGAAGATAGGCTAAAATGGGGAAGAAGGTAGAAGAGCAACTCAAGGAAAGGAGGATTTAGTGGTGTATGGGTTTCGTGGACACACATCTCAGAGACATGGAGCAGCCACCTTGCAAACCCTTGACTATGTGTGGGAAGAATGCAACAGGAAATGGAGGGAACGAGGAAGGGAGGTGGAGTGGAGCATTTATTAAGAAGAACATGAACTTTCAAAGGATCAGAAAGGAGTGCGCCGGAGCATTTGTGGCTTAAAGGAAAGCGTTGCTGGGAGTCTCCAGTCCTTGGATTTGTTTTACTTGTGGACAGGGACAGGTGCTAAGAAGAGGAAGACAGAAAAATGATTGATTGCATATCCAGAGACATTAGTAAGCTAGGGAAGGCTCTGAAATTATTATTATGGGAGACATGAATGCCCATATCGAGGGTCTGGATGGATATACGGACTCAACTGGAAGCTTATTACTAGAACCGGTGGAAAAGCATGACTTAGTTTTATGTAATACCAGTCAGAAGTGTGACGGGCACATAACGTGGGAAACTGGCAATCTACATTCAACTATAGATTACGTGCTCATGTCACACAAAGTATATGGTAAGTTGCAAGTAATGAAAATAGATGAAGAAGGTTCCAAAAGTCTATGGTAGTGATCACAAACGTATTAGTACTCGAATTCTTGCCAGAGAAGCAAATGCTGAACCTACACAACGACAATTCAAAGCAAACTCCTCTGGGCAGCGACAAAGAGTTGGAAATAGTGTAAGCGGAAAGAATAGAGGAAGCGGTTTCAGGGCAACGGTATACAGATTGGACCTATGAGAGCCTAACTAGACTTTTTGTTCTGGAACTAGACAAAGTTAAAAGTAAACGAAAAGGGAGGCAAGGACATAGACCAAAAAGCTGGTGGGACAAAGAAGTAAGAAGCAAGTCAGATACAAAAACGTCAGGAAGCCTCTAGAGAACACAGGTATTCCAAGCGTAGTGGGGAGTCAGAAATGGAAGTAAAAGAAGATGGGACGCTTACATAACATGTCGCCGAGAGGCATCCAGTTTAATCAATGCGAAAATTCAGAGAAAAGGGTGTAGAATGGATGAGTAAGCCGTAAGCAAGAAAGATAGAAACGCAGCCAATGAAAGTTTTGGGAGCACTTGAACTCACTCGGTGAAACGACGCAAGCCAGACAGAGGTTCATACTCTCGGATCAGGGAGACTCAATTAGAGGGAGATGATGCGATACGATATATAGGAGCAGTGATGAAGGAGAAATTTCAGGGAACAGGTACATGTGGAAGATAGGAGAGACCAGCGGAGGTAACAGTCCAGCTTGTGACATGCGGATTTTGGACAAAGAGAATGGGAAAAGACGGAACGAAGAGTCCTAGTGGCACGTCAACAGGCACAGATGGTATCCCAATCAAGCTGGTGAAGAATTTGGGTCCTAAATCTAAGGCAAAACTAAGGGAGGTGGTAAGCACTATGATAACAAAGGAAATATTCCTAGATGAATGGAGGCTTGGTAGGATGAGTATGATATATAAGGGAAAGGGAGATAAGTCTGATATTAGGAATTATCGTCCCATAACCGTGACACCAGTTATTTACAGGTTGGTACGTGCAGATTTATAAAGAACAGACTGGAGGAATGGGTAGATTGTGAGTGGCATACTGGGCGAGTTGGACAGAACGGGTTTCGAAACAGAAGGTCAAGGACAATATATTTTCTCTAACACAGTGCGTATAGAAATAGCGCAAAAAGAAAACAGACAGGCTCTGGCTGGGGCGTTTCTGGATATCAAGGGTGCCTATGATAATGTGGACCAAAGGAATCTGTGGGACATAGTGGAGAGCTTAAAACCTAGATGAAGGACTAACAGCAATATTGAGGAACATTTACAAAGATAATACAGGTGATTATAACATGGGAAGGAAAGGCCCAACGGGGAAATAGAGATAGTGACGAGGCCTTAGGCAGGGGTGCCCGTTATCGCCTTTGCTGTTTATGTTGTATCTGAGAGGATTGGAGGATAAGACTAGAGAGAGAGTGGGCTTTGGATTCGACCTTTCGTACAGTAAGCTAGGCCGAGGGATTCCAGCAATCCTTACCGGGATTGATGTATGCAGATGATATCGTTACTAATGTGCTAACAACAGGATAGATTTACAGGAATTAATGAGCATCTGTGGTAGGGAAGGGGAGGAATTAGGTTTAGAATTCAGTAGTGAAAAATCAGCAGTCATGATTTTTAACGATGATGAAGTTGAGAGGCTGAAGATACAGAATATTACAGTGGAGAAGCTAGTAAATACAAGTATCTAGGAGTATGGATATGTGATGGTGCAGCATATCTCAGTGAGCATGAAAAGTATATAATAGGTAAGGGCAACAGAAATGCAGCTGTAATGAAAAATAGAGCACTTTGGAATTACAACAGGTATGAGGTGGTGAGAGAGATTTGGAAAGGGGTCATGGTGCCTGGTTTAACTTTTGGAAACGCAGTGCTATGCATGAAATCCGAAGTGCATGCAAGACTAGAAATAAAACAGCGCGGAGTAGGTAGGCTGGCTTTGGGGGCACATTGCAAAACGCCAAACCAGGGAGTGCAAGGAGACATGGGATGGGCGTCATTTGAGGGCAGGAAGCTGCGAGCAAGATAGAATTTGAGGATCGGTTGAGGCAAATGGATGGGAGCAATGGGCACGAAAGGTTTTTAGCTTTTTATACATGAGGAGTATAGACACAAAGTGGAGACAGCGCACTAGGAAATTAAGAGGAAAGTTTTTAGGCTATAGTGGGGTTACGGAAGAGCAGGTCTCCGTTAAGAAGAAAGTTAAGGCCACAGAAAGAGATCGGTGGCTAGAGGGAATGCAGACAAAGAGGGCTCTGGAAAGCTATAGATTAAACAAAACAGTTATTGCCAAAGAAAGCATTTATGATAATTCTAGGGGAAGCTCATTGTTGTTTGAGGCAAGGACAGGTGTTTTGCGAACCAGAACATACAGAGCGAAGTACCAGGAAATGGATACAGTGTGCGCTGCTTGTGGAGAGGTGGACGAGACGGCTGAGCACTTGATACTCTACTGTAAAGGGCTTCACCCTATGCCTACCGAAGACAACATAGATTTAATAAAGTCATTGGGTTTTAGA